>CM053792.1:930411617-930481617 GCA_028749045.1 Cupressus sempervirens
GGATTTACCTATGTAGTTAACTCATTGACTCACATTTCATGAGTAGTGATTCACATGAATCCATCTCTCATAAGAATAAATAGATCACTTAGCACTCATTGGATCTAGGGGATGCTCATAGAGGTGAAGGATGAAGATTTCCGAAAGATCCCTCATTCTTATACTACTATAATGAATTCCTTTATAAGATTTGTGTTCTTTTAAAAGTCTAATTTTTATTTGATTCTTTCAATTAAAGAATATCTTAAACTCTAACCGGTCCACTTTCGAATGCCCATGGACCAGAATAAAATAAAAAACCCGCTAAATACCCTTACCAGGTGAATTGGAGAATACTTGTTCCTATATTGAATCGCCATGGGCGTGAATTGAATCAGAACTTCACAAAATGCGAGAAGGCAGATTGGAAATGACGGTGGGCGCCACCACAGCTGGAGCAGCAGCGTCGACATCGGTACTATCCTCAAAAGATGCGGCCGCCACGGCACTATGCGACCAAATACAGAAAAAGGGCTTCTAATCACACATATTCTCAGACATAATAGTCTCCTTTCTGTCCAAAGATTACCCTCTGCATAAGATCGTCTTGTCCCAAAGCTCATATTTTTTGTCCCTTCCAGTCAGGCCGTGGAAAGAGCACGGGAAGGCAAAGATACAGCTTCAGATTGATGATTCCAATGTCACTGCACAGGGGCTCGAAATTGCACTCACTTATCTCTGTGGCGTCACACCCGTCTTGAACTAGCATAATGTCATGGCCGTCTTGGAAGTGGGGTGTTTTCTCTGTCTGGACAATCTTTGTGATCTGAGTGTGCATTTCATTGTTGGGGATTTGAGGGTTGAGACTTTTCTGACTTACCAGACGTTGTCAGAGCGACATTGTTATGGGAAGCATGCGGAGACTGCGAGGGCTGCCTGCTGGTCTTTTCTTTGCTCTCATGCTGCCAAAGAGCTGGTGCATGTTTTGCCCAAGCTGTCTCTTTAGGTCAGGTCTTGTGTTATTATTATTATTTTTCTTGAAGTTTAGTTAATTAGGTTTTGGGGAAATTCCTAATTGTTATGTGTCCTTTCGGGTGAATTCTTGTTTCAAATTTCAAATTAAAGTTTTGCTTTCTCTACTATTTTAACAACTTTCTCTTGCTTGGCATTCTTCGGTTTAGGTGGCCTAACTGAATCTTATCTGCATTTTCTTCAATATATTTTAGTCGGTCCTCGCCCATTCATGTACGAGCATCACTTTTTGAAGGCCTGTATGTGGTTTCATGGTATTACCTTTATAAATCTTTTCATAGCATTCTATTTAAAGGTTGTCTAAAAATCTTCTTATAAATCTTCAGTTATAGATCATATTCAAATCTTACATTAAAAAGTCTTTGATTTCAGTATTCAATTTACATGTCTATTGACAAAAGGAAAAGAAAAATTAATAGCACCAAATAAAAGCAACAATATACAATGCAAGCTAACTGGTGTTTGTTTTGCATCTTCTGATTTAGGATTAGATAAGCTCATACAAATAGCATTTGTAAGCATCTAATATTATATTGTTCCAGAGCAGGCCATGATGGGTTTTTGAAGGCAGATTCTGGGTGGATAAGGCATGGAAAAAATAGAATAGGCAACAAAAGATTGTGTCCTCATGGAGTAAAGAGATAAGTACATCTATAGCCCTAAACCATGGGAAGAACCAAATGAGCAACCACTAGACCAACATTTTTGGGAAGGAAAGATGTAGGTTTCAAAGGTGTGCCTTTGCCAAGAAGAATAAGGTGGGTCACTATAGCCAAAGAGGATCTGTTGATTTGACAAAGATTTTGTCCAGCCAACCAAGCCCATTTTTGTAAATCCCAGTTTCCATCTTCTAAAGAATAAATATGCATATAAATTGAGATTTCAGACTCAGATTTCAAGCTGAGTCCTACATAAATAGGGATGTGGTTATTCACAAAAAAAAATGGTTACATGAGAACATAGCATCAGAATCATAGAGATACCATGTCAAAATTTCATGTCCATTATGTCAAGCAGGGGATATCTATGTTGTAGGGGGGCAAAATAAAATACATGTATATCAAAGAGGGTAAACAAGCCCCAAAGCAATCCAAGCATCCTAAAAGATCAAATTATATTAACATGCAGCCCAGAACACATTTGGGACAACTACTGTTGGACCCTTGCTTTGATTCCTCTTTACCATCACGATCTGGTAAGACATCTAATCAACATGCTTTTTAGGAAGCTAGGAATCAATGACCAAGGCACTGGAACAAGCATTCCAAGGTTAGTAGTTATCTTCAGAAGCATTCATAGCCATTATTTGATATTTATGAAGGTTCTCCTCCACAACCCTCTTTTGGTGGGATTGTAAATAAAGTATGGAGGACTAAGGATGCACTACTTGATCTATGGAGCTTTGATCTTGATCAACATCAACCAACATTTGCAACTAACATTTCTACCATGCAAGACAAGCTATGGACAGGGGATCATTCGTTCAAAATCACACTCCCCAAGAGTCCCTTATTAGAGTAATTGTCTTTTCTTCATGACAAGTTTTTCCCATCATTATCAGTTGTTAAGGTCTGGTTGGTAAATCTATATTATGAATTTTTTATGGTGTATCATAGTGAAAAAACTTTACCTTCAGAAATGTTGAATTGCATATTCTGAGATTGAAGTTTTTATATGCCTCCTAAAACGTTGTTCTTTTGAGTCAAAAAATATTCAATATCATGGGAAGCACATTCAATGTAACCTTTTCCTTGTATTTTAAAGCTATCTTGGAAACTTCCATTTAAGATCTGTACATGTTCCCTTTTGATATACATTAGCATACTTTCATGATTAAATGACCATTGGTTTCAGTCTATCGAGACTAATCTTAAACATAGCTTTGGTAGAAAGAAATTCCCTAGAGTTTTGGAAAGCATCAACAACATATGCCTCTGAAAGTAGCAATATTGGCAGTACAAGTTCTGCAATGGGAATTTAAATATATCCCTAACAAGGTTTGGAACCACATATAGGAGCATCAAGTGCATATTCAAATATGAATAATACCAAGCTCTACATCCATCTGTCGAGGCCAAGGTAATGTGAAAATGCATTCTCTACTATTTGCTTCATAAATAGATGGTACTTGACCTGCACAAATTGATTTGGGCAAGAATTTAAGTTATTTGTTAGTGGAAAGTGACACAAGAAAATAAACTCTAAAGGATGCAATAAAAAAACATGTATTGAGAAAATGCCGAACTGACACCCCAAATCTTTCTTGGTTCATTGTGGGCAATATCACAACTTTCAACTAGAAACAAATTGGATACTGAACTAAGTGTATTGTCCTAACTCTAGCTACATTCTTGTGAATGAATTTGAAATAAAGACATGTTTCAAGTACATCTCAAATATTTTCTAGTCTTCACAATTGTATAGTTTTCAGGCAATATACCTCTTGATATCAACAAAATACATAGCCACAAGATAGTAAGAAAAATGTTGGCAGTATCTACTTACTATTTCTAGAAATGAGAATGCCAAGATCTGTTCCTAGCTAGAGTATAAAGAAAAAGAGAAAATTTCCAACATATCTCAATTGCATCCAATATTAAACAAGTAGAATAAGGAAATCAAGGAAATGTACAGTGTCAGCATATTGGATTTGCTATATTACTTGTTGATTCTCCTTTAGCTGTAATACCTCCTATGTTTTCTTTGAGCACAAAAGCCTTATAAATGGGAGTATGAGTTGATGTCAAGTACACAACAACAATATTCTGGTTATAGAAAAAAAACAATATAGAAGACCTAAGTTATACCTACTGCAAAAATATTTACTTGGAGAATAATTGAACACATGAAAGGACTTAGCACAAAATAAAATTAGAGAGATAGCTCTTATAAGAACAAAATAATAACCAGGCAAATGTAATGGTCTTCATAAAAACCACATAATATAAGCCAAAATGATTTCTAATAACCATTTAGTAGGGAAGTAAAGGCAAAAAATGAATTCAAAATCGGTTAAGGTTTAAGTCACTAGAGACAACAAATGTTGTAATGTTTGTGGAGATTATAAATCTACTCCTTAGGTCACTAACTTTCCTATAAAGGATTTTATCTTAGGTGTTTAGAAAGATTTGAATGATACCATTCCATTAAAATATCCAAGGATGCATTATTTAATCAATTACACTAAATACTACATTGGCTTCAAGTGATGATTTTCACTGGATATATAATTGGATACTTTCTGATCAGATTGAGTATGTTTGACACAATATGGGGTGAGCATAATGTGGATCTCATTTGAGATTGTTGCAGGACACATTCAACAATATTGCAAAGGGATTTAGATTACCATGCATTCTAGGGTTATCATAATTTCACCTAGCTTGAATGTTGAGGGAAGAAGAAGAAAAGCAGTTCCTAATATTTAGTTATTTGGGATAGAAATTAGTAGTTTTTAGTTTTCTGAGGTCAACAGTGAATTACCAAAAAGAAAATCAACTAGCCCTAGACATACAATTATATATTACATTCCACATTACTCCCCATCTTGGACGACAGCCAGTCAGAGCATTGAATTTAAAATTTAATCAAAGTTTGTTGAGATCTATAGCAGCATTTGGGCACTAGGATAATAGTGCCAAAAAATATAGATTAACAAAAGCCAAACCATCCATTTTGTAGTCCAAGAAGTCAGATCTATATAGCAGGTAGCCTAGTATGGCCATGAATGTATTATTTTTGGGAAAACTTAAACAAATCAGATTTCAATTAGTCTTTGGTGTCTAGTTTAGAAGTTAGTTTTTTTTTTCAGCATTTGTTAATTCAATTCAAGTAAGGCTTATCTTGATTTTCTACATTGATTCTCTTTGACTCTCCAAGTTTGAAGTCCATCTCACTTAAACTTTTTTGATGTATTCTCTAGACTTAAAAGAACTAAACATGCTTTTTACATTGGGAACAAACCTAGGAGATATAGAGTTTAATTCTATATTTGATTTTAGATCCTTAGAATCATCATTTGGACTTTCACATCTTTGTATACATCTTTCTTCAAATGATTTTGTTATATCACTTATATTTTTATTGATAATCTTGTTCATCATGCTAGAAATATTTGCATCTTCTCCTATTTTTTTGGAGTTAGGTCACTAATTGGCATTTGTGATAGTTTTCTTCAATTCCTTTTGAAAAATTCATGCAAGAAATTTCCCTCCCAACTTTAAAAAGAGTTTCACCACAATCATTCAGGTCATCTTCTACTTCTTTTCCTCTCTATGTTCTTCTTAGGGGCTTGAAGCTAGCCTCAATATTCATGGGTTTTCTAACAAATTATTCGTATTGTTGTTCTTTCTCTGGATTATTCAGTTGTGGTAATAAGGAGCTATTGGTAATACAAGATGTTCAGGCATAGACTTTTTTAGTGGTCCCTAATATTCTTATTAGGCTAATAATTATTTAACCAAGGTTTCGAATCTTGCCTTGGCAAAGCTTACATTTCCTGAATCATTTTTTTTTTCATTTTGTTTTTTAATGAACCCTATTTACACCTTCTAACTGTGTTGAATAGAATTCAAGATTTTCTTTATACAAAGTGTAAATATTTGATACTAAGAAAGAGGAAATATTTTATCCTAATAAACATTTTTAATATCCACCTAAGCTTAAGGAAGAGGAAATATTTGATCCTTTGGCACCTCCATATGTTAAAAAGTGAGTATTTCAATTTATTGTGTTCCATAGTTTTTAATAGATGTGATTTTTTAATGAGGTTTGATATTTTTACTTATTGCAAAGGTCTATTTTCTTGACATAAATTGCATAATCATTTCTATATTTTTTTGAGAAGTTAGCACAAGAAATGATACTTGTGTGTGGCCAAAGTTCTCCAAATTATATGTTGTAAGTCTATCACTAAATTAATTTAGAGAAGTGTAATTGACATGAAATATAATAAAAAAATGCTTGAAAAAAATAATTTAAAATTGTTGAATTGTTATTGATCAAGATTTCGATGATTTTTTTTTATAATAGCTAAAATAATGTGTTCATTGAGAAGATTATATTATGTTACAGTGACCATGATCATAATGTTGGGAAGACAACTTTGTCAATTTTTTGCATTATTCTTTAAAGGGTACTAGCTCAATGTAAGAGCACTTGCTTTAAAAGTAGGAGGATGGTCGTTCAATTCCATTGTGCCCTAATGTGACTAAATTAATGATTAAATAAACTACCAAATATACTGCCATATATACTGCCCAAAAAACTACCAAATATAACCAAATTAACTACCATATTTACTACCCAAAAAACTACCAAGTATACTACCAAATCAACTACCATATATAATACCAAAAAAACTACCAAATATACTACCAAATAAACTATCAAAAATACCAAATAAACTACCATATAAACTACCGAGTAACAACAATAAATGACTAAATCAATGACCTCATCAATGATTAAAATAGTTTTAGTCATAAATTTGGTTGAGAGATAAATGTCTGGAAATAAACTACCATTGGTCACATGATCTAAATTAGTCACATTTCTACAATTTTTAGTAGTTTATTTAGTAATATATTGTTGTTTTTGTACTAGTGTATATTAGACAAATAAGGCCTAAATATGGAAACAATGGGATTGCATGTCAGATTTATAAAAAAATTGGATATACAAAAAGATTTTGTAGGATTAACAACATGAGAATACCACATAACATGAGATCATAAAATGAAAGGACACTTAACTTTAGAAGGAATGTAAACAACAATATCGAAAGGAATGAGAATAGAAATCATAGAAAGAAAAAGGATGTAAAAGAATGTATAGAGAACTTCAATGAAATATTTTTGGGTAGAAAAAAAGAAATATAATACACTTGAAAATAAGTTGAAGTCAGTAATAGTTGTTGGTAAACCTTCATCAATTAAAGTAGTTTGAAGTAAAGGGGAAATAACGTCAAAAATTTATTTAGCCCCTCAGAGATCAAATTAAGACTTGCAAAGTTTAGGGAAAGTTCATATGGATAAAATAAAGCTTTTTTGAAGGGGGCATGAATTTCCAAGCTCACATATCAGTACACAAAGAAAAAAATATTCTTTGGTTAAAGGAAAACAACATTTTGAGCTCTAAACACTTGTGGAATTACTACAAAATTGAATTAAATCACATATAATGGATCAAATTAATTTAATGAATGCCATTTTTTAGCATGAATGATGATGATGATACATTAAAGGAGTATCCTAAGCATTGGATATTATTGATATGTTGTATTCATGACTATGTGTGTCATTAATGCCAACATAGGAATGTTTCTGTAGAGACTAGAAAATTAGTAGTTAGAGATCTTATGTTGCACGGTAGCTAAGTAAGGGTAAATTAATGCCTCATTAAGGAAATCTTCCTAAGAGTGTCTTGATGATGTGGTTAAGTGGAGGAAGTCAGAATAGAAGATATATGATAGTTGTGTTTGATTTATTGTGGGCACCGTTGAAACAAAGCATTTGTTTGGCAGTTTTTGATATTTCCATTATATCTTCTAGCCAAGATATAATGAGGTGATGTGTAGTTGAGTAGTGATATAGGATAGTTATATGATGATGTGAGTGGGTGTGCATCACCTGGAGTTTCCTATGTAAATTTTTGTATAGATTGTGAGCCGATAGTGCTATTGTAATTGTAATTAATTATATATCTTTTTTTAATTAATTGGGAGAGCATTAAGGCTAACTCAAGGAATTATTATGAAGATATGGTATAAAGGAAAGATGTTTTCCTTAATTGTAAGTTTATCAAGTATCTATTGTGCATTATATTTGTGAAGTGTGAAAAGGAGTAGAGTGTTGATTGAATGCATATAAGCAGTCCAAGGGATTATTGGATGCATGGTTTGTGATCTACCTACAAGATGAAAAGGAGAAGAAGTATAGTCCATAGGAAAAAGACAAAGGAAGGAAGTTCAATTTAGTTCTATTATTCTGCAAGCAATAATATAGAGATCATTTGGATAGTGGTCTCATTGGTCTTGCCCTTGAAGCTATTTGGGTAGTGGGTCTAGCTATCTTCCACAACTCCTAACAAGGTTAAAATCTTCTAACAAGGATTCAAAGTCCCCTAATAGGGACTCATATGTAGTGAATGTTGTAATAGACTCCTAACAGGTTCTATCCTCTAACAAGGAATATTTTTTTTAGTACATCATCTTGTGGGTACCATCCCCACTAAGGGTTTCCCTAATTAACATATTTTGTGTTATTATGCATGAGTATCTTATTGTGGTTTTAGTTTACATTACTAATATGGTTAAGATTGTTTAAATTTATTATTGGTAATATTATTTGTATAACTGATTCACCCCACCCCCTCGCCCGCCCCACCCCCTCGCCCGCCCCTCTTAGTTATATCAGTGGACTATATGGGTAAAAGTAAAAAAGTATGTCACCTTTTAGGATGATTTATAAGAGTGATTGAATTTGAGTATTTCTATCCAAAAATAAATTTTGTTTAAACATATGATCTAGATAAATTCATTTTGGCTAAGTTATATATGGTATCACACTTTTCCAATTGTAAAATTCTATTAAATGCATGTTTTATACTAGTTTGTATCCAATTACTAAAGAGATAAAATTATTTCAAAAAACTAATGTTTCAATATCTCTTACTATTTTTTACAACATTTTTTTTGTAACATATTAACACTATTTTATTGAGCTAAAAGTCAATAATACTCTTATATAGAGTTTATAGTGTTTTAATTAGATATAGTATATTGTAATTAAAAAATTCTATAAGCTCATATTTTAACACTCAAAAAAGAGTAAATTTTGAGAAAGAAAAAAATAATAAATCATGTCAAAAAATATCAAAATTGTATGACATTCTAGAGGAGAGAGTCCTCTTCTCGATTGCATAATTTTTCTTTTGGTTATAATAGATTTGATTTGAAAAATGTGCTGGGAGATGAAAATAATCAATTTCAAGTAAGTTAAAATTTGAATCATTATAAAACAAAAAAATAGGTCTAAAGTCAATTTTTATTTTTGATTTTTCTAGCTATATATTCTATCTATAACATAGTCTAAGTTCAAATGGAAATAAGTTTATTTCCATATAGTTCTGTGTTGGGAACTAAACCCCTAATTTTTAGCATTTTTCAACAACTAAAAAATTATTTTAAAAAATAGTAAAATATATCAATTCTTATTCAAAATAATTGTTAAAAATTATAATCCTAAATTTCATCCATTTCTACACATTTCATTAGTTTACTTCATTATCAAATTCTAAATAATAATACCAATTTTATGTCATTGAAGTTGAACAATTATACTTTAGTTAGCCTTTCCCTTTATGAAAGGATGACACAGGTTTGTGCTTTTACCCATATATTCTAACAATTGGTATCATAGTTAAAGGTCCTTGAATGATAAGCTTAACAACTTTTGGGAGATCTATGGAAAATAATTTTAGAAAGGAAAGTCCTATATTTTATGTGCCCAACTATGATAGTTGGAAGGAGAAGATGAAAACTCATATATTGTGCTTGGGTCTAGGATATTAGATCTTGACAAAGGGAAAGAAGAAAATCATTGAAAAATCAAAGCTAGAAGATTGAAATGAGGAAGAAAGAGATATGTTCATGTGTAACATGGGAGCAAGAGAAGCTCAATTATCAGCCCTTCCAGGGAATGAATACAATTAAGTAAGATCACTTGAAACATCTCATGAAATTTGGAATGCATTAGAATCTACTTTTGAAGGTGATGATCATGCTAAAGGAATGAGGTTCCAAAGTTGGTTATGTACATATCAATATGCTAAGATGAAGAAAGATGAATTTGTAAGAAGTTATATTGGAAGAATATCAAAAATGGTTGTAGGAATTCAATCTCATGGTGGAACCAAGGATGATGATGAAGTCATATGGAAGAGTTTGAAAAGTTTCTGACCACCTTTCAAGCCAACTACATAAATGATATAGCTAGTGATGCCCTAAACTAAGGATTTCACCAAGGAAACTTTTCTTGGTACATTCAAACGAGTAGAAGAAAATCTCAGATAGTCTAGTGAACTTGAAATATTCAAAATAGTGTTTAGTTCCATAAACATTTGACCTAATTTGAAAAGGAGTGCAAGCACCCCTTTGAATGTTGGACTTGTAATAAATTTGGCCATTATGCATCTAAATGTCCTAAGAGAGAGAGAGAGAGAGAGAGAGAGAGAGAGAGAGAGAGAGAGAGAGAGAGAGAGAGAGAGAGAGAGAGAGAGAAAGTATAAAGGAAAGTTTAATTCTAGAAGAGATAGAGATATATATTATTTATATGGAAATGAGGATGAGGAATCTGATGAAAAAGTCAAAGTGAATGTGATGATGATTTGGTATTTGTTTTTATCAAGGAAGATGATCTTGATAGAGAAATTAGAGAAAAAATATCCCTAGTTACCCAAATGGAATAGAAATTTGATTGGATAATTGATAGTGGTTGTTAACATCACATGACTAGTGATATGAATAAGTTTGTTAAATTTAAGAATCCATATGGAGAAATTGCTAGAGATGGTAATAATGCAACCTATCATATTATAGGGATTGGATCCATTACTCTTGATAGTAAAACTAAAACTAATTATGTGTATTTTGTTGATGCTTTGAAGCATAACTTGTTGAGCATTGGATATTTAGTGGACAAAGGTTATTAGTTGTAGTTTACTGAGAAAACATCCACTATCAAAGATAAATATGGTAAGATGATTGGAACTTGCACTAGATCTAGAGGTAATATATTCTAGTTGAATCACTAAGATGACATGTTTGGTACTAAAAGTTAATAATAATTGCTTATGTGTAGAAGATTTTGTCATTATAAACTTTGATAATATTGTGAAGGTTAGTAGTATATTTGGACTGAGAGATCTACCTAAGATTTTTAATCCTTGTAACATTGTATGAAAGGAATATATTTTGGCTAAGAAGAGGAAAGTGTCTTTTCTTAGCAAGAAATTCACTACTGCAAAGAAGTTGTTGATTGTTCACATGGCTTTGAGTGGTCCTATGAGAACTAGAGGATTATATGGTGAAAGGTATTTAATGATTTTTCTTGATGATTTCACTAGAATGATGTGGGTAGCATTTCTTAAAGAGAAATCATAAGCTTTTGAGAAGTTCAAGATATTCAAGAATAGAACTTAGAATGAATCTTGTGTTAAGATAAAAAAAATTGAGATCTAATAGAGGAGGATAATTTGCCTCTATAGAATTTAACATATTCTGTGAAGAAAATGGAATCAAGAGACAACT
Source organism: Cupressus sempervirens (assembly GCA_028749045.1). NCBI lineage: Eukaryota > Viridiplantae > Streptophyta > Pinopsida > Cupressales > Cupressaceae > Cupressus > Cupressus sempervirens. Next base: position 930,422,938 of record CM053792.1, read on the forward strand.
ATTTGAACCTAGAACACTTGAATAGAATGGGATTTCTAAGAGGAGAAATAAATAAATAGCGAAGGCAGCTAGAGTGATGCTATTTGAGAATTATGTTTTTAAGACATTATGGACAGAAGCAGTGAATACAATAGTGTATAATCATATTAGATAATAGATAAAAAACTATATGGACAAGACACCTTATGAACTATGGTTAGGACATTCACCATTAGTCAAATATTTTAGAATATTTGGGAGAAAATGTTATATTAAGAGAGATGATGACATTGATAAGTTTGATCCGAGAAGTGATGAATGTATGTTTCTTGGCTACTCTTTGAAAAGTAATGTTTACAGATGCTTTAGCTACAGAATTAAAACAATAGTTAAGTGAATAAATGTAAGGATTGATGAGAAGTTTGGAACCAAAGAAAAGATGATCTATATTATAATTCATATGTAGAATTGGATAACTCTAGAATTGTTAGATAGATTGCTAAATTTTTTATTAAGACTAACAATGACTTGCAAAATGATGTGCAAATTATTGAACAAGGAGAAGAGTAGAGATATGAACCTAGAGAAGAAATAAGACTTGAAATATCAAATTTTACCCCTAACATATATCTAACAAGGAATCACCATCCTTAGTAGATAATTGGAAGCAAGAACAAAGGAGTCATGACAAGTAATAGAGTAAATGAGGAGATATGTTTGATATCTCAAGTTGAACCAAAATGTGTAGATGAAGCAATCAAGGATAATCACTAGATCCAAGAAATGAAGGAATAATTGGATTAGATAATAAAGAATGATACATGGGAATAGGTTCCTAGACCAAAAGAGAAAAATGTGGTAGGAACTAAATGGGTTTTCAGGAATAAGATTAGTTCAAGCAAGGAGAAGTTGTGAGAAATAAGGCTAGACTTGTTCGTAAAGGTTATTAAAAATAAGAAGGCATTGATTATGAGGAAATACATGGACCTGTAGAAAGAATGGAAGCAGTAAGGATGTTCCTAGCTTATGCAGTGAACAAGAAATTCAAGGTTTATCAAATGGATGTCAAGTCTAGATTTCTGAATAGAGAAATAGAAGAAGAAGTCTATATTGAGTTTCCTGAAGGTTTTCCTTTCTCAAAAGACAAAGACATGGTATGCCAATTGAATATATCTCTTTATGGTCTAAAGCAAGCACCAAGAACCCAATATGCAAAGTTGTATAGTTACTTGGCAATTCTTGGATTTTCTAATGGTACAACTAACAATAACTTGTATTTAGAGAAAATTGAAGATGGTTTATTGATCATTTTAATATATGTTGATGACATAATTTTTGAAGGAAATGATAAAGCTAGTGACAAATCTGTTGAAGATATGAAGAATGAATTTGATATGAGCATGATAGGAGAAATGAAGATTTTCTTAGGATTATAGATTCCATAAAATAGTGATAGTATATTCATCTCACAAACTAAGTTCTTGAAAGACTTGTTGAAAAGGTTTGGTTTGGAAAGTTTTAGACCTATTGGTACATCCATGATAACAAGTTGTACATTATCTAACAAATATGAGACACTTGCATTAGAATAGGAGAAGTATAAATCAATGATTGGAAGTTTGTAGTATCAGACTTACACAACACTAGATATAGAAAATATAGTTGGGGTGGGAGCTAGACTTCAAGCTGATCCTAAAGAATATCATTTTGTAGTAGTAAAGAGAATATTCAAATATTTGAAAGGGACATCTAACTATGGAATTTGATATGATCGATCAAATGAACTCACACTTTGAAAATATATTGATGTTGATTGGACAACCATTATGGATGATATAAAGAGCAGTACTGGTAGAGAATTCTTTCTTGGAGCTAGATTGGATTCTTAGTTAAGCAAGAAGAAAATTTGTATTTCACAAAGGATAGCTAAGGTAGAGTATGTTGCAATAACAAATAACTCTAATCAAGTTATTTGGATGATGCAAATGTTGAAGGAAATCAGAATTGAGATTGAAGAACATATTATCATTTAGAATCCTATATTTCATTTTAAGACAAAGCATATATCAATTAAGTATCATGTCCTGAGAGACAAACCAACAGAAAAGGGGACTAGATTAGACTATGTAAGTACCAAAGATTAGATTGTAGATATCTTTATGAAGCCTTTCTCTAATGATACATTTGAGTACCTAAGAGGTATGCTTGGGGTTATGCCCCTACCTACTTTTGAGTACAAGATACAGAGAGTGCATCAGTCCAGTGGCACATAGCACTATTATTGGACTAGACTATTTGTTGATGCTTTCTATATGGGGGAGTATTTGGTATGTACTAAGTCATGGAGGAATCTTGGCATTTGGTATATGGTATTGAATAGTGTCTTTGGACACTCAAGCTAGTTTATGATTTGAGAAACTAATTAACAATTGGTATTTATCAATTGGGATTGTGATTAATACCTTTGGTATTGATGCCAATGGGAAAGAGACATGTATGACATCGCCTAAGGTAGAGAGGAGAGTGTGCATGAGAAGTAATCCTAATAAATGGGAGAGAGATTTCATTTTAGAGAGATTTAGAAAGATTCATGTAAAGATGTAGGAATATGTAGCAACAAAAGTTTACTTGGTATTCTTGGAACTTAGATAGTTTTTCATCTATGTTACCATCAATGCCAAAGGGGGGGATTGATAGCATGAATTCCAATGATACTATGTTGAGGGAGTATCCTAAACATTGGAGAGTATTGATATGTTGCATTCAACACTATGTTTGTCATTGATGTCAACATAGCAATGTTTTTGTAGAGAGTGGAAGATTAGTAGTTAGAGGTCTTATGTTGCATAGTAATAGAGTAAGGGTTAAGTGATGTGTAGTTAAGGACATGTTCTTGAGAGTTTCCTAGTGATCTGGTTAAGAGGAAAAAGTTAGAATCAAAGATGAATGGTAGTTGTGATCTATTTAGTGTGAGCAGCATAGAAACATAGCATCTGTTTGGCAATTTTTAATGTTAGTATTGTATCTTTAGACAAGATATAATTAGGAGATGTACAGTCAGCTGGTGGGAGAGGAAAGTTAGGTGATGACACTAGCAAGTGTACAAGACCTAGAGTCACACATTTAAATTTTTTTATAAACCATGTCTTGACAATGCTATTATAATTGTAATTAATTATATATCTTATTTTAATTAATTGGGAAAGCCTTAAGACTAACTCAAGGAATTATTATGAAGATATGGTATAAATGAAAGATGTTTTCCTTAATTTTATGTGTATCAATTATCTATTGTGCATTATATTTGTGAATTGCAAAAAGTAGCAGAGTGTTGATTGAATGTGTTTAAGCGATCCATGGGATTATTAGATGTGCAGTTCATGAATTGGTTACAAGATCAAAAGGTGTAGAAGTCTAGTTGATAGGACAAAGATAGACGAAGGAAGTTCAATTAAATTCTATTATTCTACAAGGAATAATATAGAGATCATTTGGACGGTGGGTTCATTGGTCTTTCCCTCAAAGCTATTTGGTCAGTGGGTCCAACTGTCTTCCATAACTCCTAATATGCTTGGCACAACTCCTAATAGGGTGAAAATCTCCTAACAGGGATTCAAAGTCTCTTAATATGTACTCATATGTATTGAATGTTGTAATAGACTTCTAATAGGGTCTATCCTTTAATAAGGAATATTTCTATTAGTACATCATCTTGTGGGTACCATCCCCACTAGGGTTTTCCCTCTGATCAAGGGTTTCCCTAGTTAACATATTTGGTGTTATTGTGAATTAGTATATTTTTGTGGTTTCAATTTACTTTACTCATATGGTTAAGATTTTTTAAAGTTTTTATTGTTCACATTAATTGTATAATTGATTCACAACCCTCCTAGTTATATCAATGGACTATATATTCTAACAACATTTGATTGAGAAAAGAATTAGAGAGACATATGAAAATTTTTTGTGAGAAACTTTGGAGTGTCTTGAATTAGATTTAAAGAAAATTTATCCAAGCCCTATTTTTATGATTTTAAAGGTATTTATCCCTTGTGTAGTCATGTTTTTACGTAAATTGATGGTTTTACATTTGAAAAAATGGAAACACCTACTATATGTGATATTAATTAGAGACTTGGGTATAAAGTCTAGATATACTGTCATATTTCACTTGAGGATAATTCATCTAGGTACTTTTCACAAGTTTGTAGTAGATTTTTATATATAGAAGGCATCCAAGTATACATCCACTACAAATTTGAGTCAATTGGAAATAATGATATTCACAAGGATATGAACCTGGTTTACAACAATGAGTTGACCTTGTAACAAGGGTTTGAGCACTTGAATGACCTCAGCATTAATATACATATTTTCTTTGAGGAATTTGATCAAAGTGAGTGAACTAGAATAACACTAAGCCAAATTCATGAGGATATGTTCTAGGTAGGTGAAATTCCTATGATAATTGACAATGACATGATTCATAAAATTACTAGTTTGTGTAATGAACATAGTAACATTGTCAACTAGAAGAATGATAAGAAGTTCTAGGTTAAGACAAGCACAAAATCTATATCATATGAGAGAAACATGAAACTGGATAAAATCAAGAAAATTGATGTGAGCATGATTAGCAAGATCATTGAATGAAAAATGATCTATAATTATAGAGTAAGATTTCTACCACTAGATTCATTCATACAACCTATATGATGAATGTAGGAAATAATAAAGTTAATATGTGTGAAATTGTTAGGCAATACTTGGTTGATAACTTGGGTAGAATCAAGAAGAACAAGAATGCAAATTTTGGATTTGAATCACTATTAACACATCTATTCTTTCAAGTAATAAGAAAATCCCCTCAAATGTCTAGTTATGAATAGGATACAAATAAAAGAAATATGGATTAAATTACTCATTATTATAGAAATCATCCTATAGATAGAATCAGAAATGAAACTTCTAGAATGATGAACGATTTTCAAGAAAAGTTAAAAAAAAGGTATAAAAATAATACTTGCTATTGTGGAGATGTATAAAGATAAACTATGATTTATGGTTGAGATAGATGTAACATGCATGGAAGAAATTGAGCCAAGAGTTCAAAATTTATTGACTGTATCAGCTATCAGATGAGTGAAGAAATAATTGAATGATATGATAAGATAATTCTTGAGTTTGAAAGGGCCAAAGAGTATCCAAGATGTGGCACTTATGAAGAAAAATTAAGAGAAGTTCAAGCCAAGTTATACAGTAAGGAAATAAAGAAGAAAGTAGATTAGATAATTAATGAGTTTCTCAAAGAATTTAGTATGATCGAAGAAGATTTTAGTGGAGTAGTAGGAACAACTAAGGAGATGAGAGTTATTGGACACTCAAAAATTTTAATTGCCAACCCACTTGTAATAGAAAGTGGACACTCCATGATAGTCATATTTTAGTCACCCAAAATTGGCCCCATAATATAAAATTGCTTAATCATTTCTTCTATTGATCAACTCAAGAAAATTTAGATAATCATAGAATATCTATAAGATGTTAGACATTTGAATTTATTTAAATGTTAGACATTTTTATCCAAATTCAAATTTGAACCCCTTTTGAAAATTACAGATGAATATTCATTTCAAATGAATTGAAATTTGACATTTATCTCCAAAAATGAATATTATATTCAAAATGGGATCTTTATTACATTTTGAATATTTTATTCATAGTGGGTTCAAGGAAATGAATACTTTATTCATGGTAGATTTAAGAAAATGAATATCTTATTCATGGTGGATGGAAATTAATATTTTATTCATAATAGGTGGAGATGAATATTTTATTCATAGTGGGTTCAAGAAAATTAATATTTTATTCATAGTGGGGTTAAACAAATGAATATCTTATTCATGGTGGATGGAAATTAATATTTTATTCACAATGGATGGAGATTAATATTTTGTTCAAAGTTGAGTTCATATATTCATTTTATATTCAAAATGGATTCATCATATATTTTTTAATCAAAGTGCTCATTTTAATATTCAAAATACTCAGTTTAATATTTTAACATTCAAAGTGGTCATTTTAATATTCAGAGTGCTCATTTTAAAATTAAAAAATGCTCCTCGATTTTGAATTAAATAATAAAAATGGAACAATTCACTCCTCTTTGCATGAATCTCTACCCTTGATCTTGAGTCCCTTGAATTTGATCTCAAATATCCATTTTCCTTTAAAATGGAGGCTCTTCCTTTCTTAAGGACATCTAATTTTTCTTATTTCTATGTTGCAGGATTGAAGATCTTATGCTTGTGGAGAACTTCTATCTTCTAGTCTTTATTCCACATGCTTCTTGCTTCTCATTCTAGCTTGTATTTATCCGTATAGCTTAACATGCCTAATCTAAATAGGGGCCTTTTTTGTAATCTCTCATTCTTGCTTACATCTTGCACATCATTTATAGTTTACTTACATTACATCATTGAATCTTCCATTTCATGGTCTCCCTTGTGATGTATTTTCATGTTTGGTTCATTTGAGAGCCATATTTTCATAACCCACACAACATGGATCGGAAGCAAAATTTTAGATTTTTCTGATAAATGCTCTATTTTCTATACTTTTTTAATGATATTTGATATGAAAATTATTTGGAGATGCAAAAAAATTAATTTTTCTCTAAATCTTTTATTGAAGGTTTTAGAAAATGGTTTGCAACTATAGTAAAAAATTCAAATTTTTTAGAGCAACAATGTAGTTTTAATAATTATTTTATTATTTTTAATAAATGAATAGATTTAGCATCCAAATCAATGAATTTTCATCTAAATTCTTATTTTCTAGTTTGGGATGCTTGCAAAAGAAGATAAATTTTTTAGATTTTTTGAATCCAAATTGCTATTTTTAGTAGTTTTTTAATGAGTTGCATTAAAAAAATCACTTTTCACCCAAATCATGAAATTTTAATATGAAAATTTTATTGCAGGTTTGGATGCCTTCAAAATATTACTACAAAATTGATGTTTTTTTAATGATCATAAATTAATTTTTTTATAATTTTTTATGATTTTTCATAAAATAAAAATTTACAACCCAAATCATGGAAGTCTAATTTGAATATTTTATTGTAGGTTTGGGATCCTACCAAGAGGACTTTAGAAAAAAAATTGATTGCTACACATGGTCTACAAAATGCATGCCAAAGACTTAAATAATAATAAAACAAGGTGAAGACCCTTAAAAATGCACTTGGCCTTTCCTAGCTTCAAACAAGGTAACCCTAAACATTTGCTTTTTTCTTAAATTGTGGCATTCATTTTAAAAATCTAGCCTAAATTAAGAGGGTTAATTCAAATTTCAGATTTGGTATTTGGCCTATGCTCTTCACTTTTATAGTGAATCAAAATGCCAAACATATCAAGTTTGTTATGAGAATCAACTAAGGAATGAACAAACTCCCCTATTCTTTTCAAACCAAATACTTGTTGACTATTGCTTGTTTCTAAAAATTGTTGATGAACTTGATCTCAAAACACATGAAGTCAAAACACTTGTTTGTATTGCTTACTAGGGGGACTCTCAACATGTGGGTTTTGTTTCTTATGTGTCTAGTGCTTGAACTTGCTTAAAATGGCTCTTTGGTCTAGCTTCTCTTGGTCTTTTCCACCTTCTTGGTCTATATCAGCATACTAGGACCTTCATTTAAGCTGAAATGGTTACCTTGATCTCTTGACTACACTCTTTGATTGGGATATTTTTTCACTTGTCCTTACCTATCTTAATTTTCCTACTTGGCTATTTGGCTTCTTGCCTTGCTGTTTACTTGAGTCACTATTGTCATAAGTTGCTTGGACACTTTTCTTGACTAGTCACCACTCATTGCTAGCTCTACTTGACAAGTGAACACTCTATCTTTTCTAATTTGGATATCAAGATACCTTGTGTAACCTTATTAGCTCCTTTTATTCCTTGTCATGATTGATATTTTATCTAACACTATGGGCTTCCAATCATTTGACACTAGACTTCAACTACCTCTTGATGATCCCTAGTTTCTTGTTATTGCTAAGAAGTTTCAATATCTATATACTCAATACAACAAGTTAGAAGGGACCAATAATCTTGCTTATGCTAGTCTCTCTAGGGACCTAATGAGCACACACTCTTAGTATGAGAAAATGCTAGAGGAGAGAAGGGAATTCTCTAATGAGTCCTTCTTAAAGCCTTTTCATATGCATGCACTCTCTTCTCCCACATCATCTTCTTCTAGGTCTATATGCTTTACTCTAAAACATCAATTATGCTCATCTATTAGATATAAAGACTTGTTTAGAGAGAAAGAAAATGATATCTCCTTAGAGTGTATGCCAAACTTTCATGATGAGCCTATCTTTGACCAAGAAAATGATGAAGACATAGATGCATGCTATTCACTTTAGAAACAACAAAATAATCATGACCATATTGTTGAGAGAACTTTTACTCCCTTGGAAGATTCTTATGATAACATTTTATGAATACTTCTTGTCACTAAGCTCATCACATTGCCTAAGTCTAGCTCATATGGAAACCCATTATTGGATATCTATTATTCTCATCGTCAAAATAATAAGCATAGTACTTCAAAGTGAATTGAGTTGAAACGTATAGTCCAAGATTTTATTGTTGATGAGATTGTTGATATCTCTAATGACTCATGATGAGGATACTTCTCTTGAGCAAGATCATATTGATGAACCTTTGTCTATAATAGCTACATTACATCCTTTTCTTCTTCCAACATTCATGTGTTTCCTAAAGCTTCAAAGCTTCTCAACATGCCTCCATCAAACAAAGAAACTAATGCTTTCCACACTAGTTATTCCTATCCTCAAGGGTTATCTCCAAAAGAGAACCAAGCTAATCTAGTACACTTGGCTCCAAACCTTTTCCATGCTACTAAAGCTAAAAATGCTCAACCTTCATGCAACTCTATGCTTTATTCTCCCACTTCCACTAGTTCTCTACTCTCTCCACATTCCCCGTTCTCCTTAGAAGTGGATCCATGTTAAGAGGACTATCTAGAGGATAAAGATCAAGATCAACAACTCACTCATATCCTTCAAAATGTCATTCTTCGACCTCCTAAGTATGATGATGACACTATATTTGAGCTTTCTAAAAATTATGAAAAACCTTCCATGCTTATACTATGTAAAGGAACATGTCAAGATCAAAGCATTCTCTCTTGCTCCACTTCTCAAAATTCACTTCAAACATATGCTCTATTAGGATTAAACCACAAATAGAAAATAACAATTACATGCAAATATAACCAATAATAGAAAATAATAGATCACATAGAAAAGAACACAAGGCACCAAGATTTAACGTGGTTCACCCAATCCTTGGGCTACATTCACCAAATAGCAAGTATGATATTATTACAATCTAGTGATTATAACCTGATTACAATCTATAATCCTTTATAGCTCAATACTACTACAGAACCAATTTTGCATCACAACTCAATGTAAAAAATCCCTAATCCTAAGCCATTTTATAAAAGTACTTTTATGCCACTTTAGGGTTACAATATGTCAACCATATGTTGGCCATAATGTCGACCACAGCCCAAAAATTTATGAAGTATGTATAGTACTTTCCTGATCAGTCACCACAATCTAACAATCTCCCACTTGGGGATTGATTAGGCTCCACCCAAAACAAAAATCTTCCACTTGGAGATTGATCCTATAGCTATGTTGCTTCTCCATGAGGCTTCCACTAGATCAAACCACCCTAGACTCTACTATTCTTTTATTCATGTTCAGTTTAGAAGACCAACCAAAGCTGAAGAGGAGTTTAGATTCTCCCTTATCACTACCTTTTTAAACATATCTACGGGATTGTCATCTATATGTATCTTATCTAGCTTTAACTATCCATCCTCCAAAACTAATTGAATAAAATGGTACCACAACTGTATGTGTTTGGTCTTTGAATGCAGAGCTGAATTCTATGCAAGATGAATGGCACTTTGACTATCTATAAACAAATAATTATAATTTTGAGGGTTTCCTAATTCTTCTAAGAAGAATTGAAGCCATATCATCTCCTTGGCTACCTCTGTAGCAGCTACATACTCTACCTCTATAGTGGATAAAGCATTAACCTTTTGTAACCTAGAAACCTAGCTCATGACTGCCCCAGCAACAGTAAAGACATAACCTATAGTACTCCACTTGGTATCAATATCCCCTACTAAATCTAAGTCAACATAGTCCTGTAAGTCAGTAGTAGGGCCCCCAAAGTGTAAAAACTTATTGGATTTTTCTCTCAAATATCTATGAATCCATTTTACTTCATTTCAATGCTCAATTCTTGGATGACTCATATACCTACTAATGACTCCCACTAAATGTGCAATATCTGGCCTAGTACATACCATAGCATACATGAAGCTTCCTACAGCTGAAGCATAGGGTACCTTGGATATCTTACCCTCATCTTCTTCTGTCTTGGGACACATCTCCTTAGTCAAGTTCAAATGACTAGGTAAAGGTGTGCCGACAGCTTTACCATTCTCCATAGAGAAATGTTGCAACACCTTCTCAAAATAATCAACCTAAGATAGCATCAATTTTCTATTTTTCCTATCTCTACAAATCTTCATAGAAAGGAATTTTTTTGCTGCCCCCAAATGCTTCATAGGAAATGTATGTGCTAATTGGCATTTCAGCCCCTTAATGTGATCCATGTTAGACACAACTACAAGCATATCATCCAAATATAAACATAAAATAATATAGCTATCATCATCCAACCTCTTAAAATTGTCTCCATGCTCATGCATAAAATTGTCAAATTTGAGATACCATTCTCGACGTGCTTGTTACAAGCCATATAAACTTTTCTTCAATTTGCACACTAAGTTCGCCTTACCTTTGACCTAGAATCCCTTTGGCTGAGCCATATATATCTATTCATCCAAATCACCATAAAGGAAGGTTGTGTTAACATCAAGCTGCTCTAAATAAAAATCTTCAGTAGCCACAAGACTTAAATTAGTATAGATAGAAGTCATCATAACAACAGGAGAAAATATGTTATCAAAATCAATGCCCTTTTTCTATGTAAATCCTTTCACAACTAACTTAGCTTTAAATCTTTTCTAACCTCCTTCCCCTTCTTTCAACCTGTAAACCCACTTATTCTATAAAACCTTTTTACCTATAGGCAACTTGCATAAATACCATGTCTTATTCTTCAACAAAGATTCCATTTGTTCTTTCATTGTAGATTGCCACTGAATCTTAGTATCCACCTGCACAACTTCGTCATAACTTTCAGGTTCACCAGCATTTGTTAATAAAATAGAATACAAAGAGAGAGAAAATCTTTTTGGAGGTCTATTTTGCCTTGTTGACCATCTAGCATGCATTGGCATGTGTGGTATTTGTGGTTGTGGTTGCTTTAGATCATGACAAATGGCTAGAAATTCATCTTGTGGAGTATCATCCAACACTACATAATCATCTTCTTTCTTCTCATATTGCAGCAATAGATCTTTCTACGACACTTTCTCATTGAATATGACATCCCTACCTCTTACAATTTTATTATTTTCAAAATCCAAAAGCCTATAACCAAATTCATTAATGCCATATCCAACAAATACACATTTATTTGACTTAGCTTCTAGCTTGCTTCTATTTTTAAAATCTATGCAAGCAAATGCTTCACAACTAAAGGTTTTGAGAAAAGAATAACTCACCTTCTTACCAATCCATGCTTACCACAACTCAAAGGAGTAGAGGGACCTATATTAATCAAATATATAGTAGTATTGATAGCCTCCACCCAGCACGCAACCTCATGCTCCTTAAGTGCTCCATTATAGTCCTATTCATACGTTTAACCACTCCATTTTCCTGTGGAGTATATGGAACAATTTTTTGTCTATGAATATCATTAGTGGAGAAATAATATTCAAATCCATGATAGTAATACTCACCACCATTATTAAATCTAAGACATTTTAATTTCTTACTAGTCTCATTTTCAACCAAGCATTTTCATTTTTTTAAAGTTTGAAATACATCAAATTTTTGTCGAAGGAAATAAATCCATACCTTTCCTAATCCATCATCAAAAAATGTAACATAATAATGAGAGTCTCCAAGGGAAGATACTTGTGCTGGTCCCCATACATTGGTATGGACAAGCTCTAATTTCTTCTTTTTGTTTTCCTTCCTAGTCTTCACAAAACTCACTCTCTCTTTTTTTCCATAGACACAACTTTCATAGAAATCCATATTAACACATTTTAGACCTAGTAAAACTTTCTTTAAATGAATTAATTTGATACCTTTCTCACTCATGTTCCCAAGTCTTTTGTGCCATAGCACTGTATCTGAATCTACAACAACTATTTGTTCTCCCTACTCAATTGCAGCACCTGTTCCTGGACATTCACTTTTTTTTGAAATAATTAAAGTAGAAGGAACAATATGACCTGTACAAAGATATAAGGTGCCTAATTTCACACCTTTTGCTACTACAAGGGAACCTTTTGAAACCTTCTAATTTTTATCATTAAAAGTAACTACATAACCCTCATCACCAAGTTGCCCTAATAAAATTAAATTCCTACTTAGCCTTGGAACATGTCTTACCTAATGTACTAGCCAATGATTCCTATTCTACAATTTAATCTTAATGTTTCCCTTTCCAAAAATTTGACAGGGTTCATTATCCCCCAAATAAACAAGCCCAAAATCCCCTTGGACATAATCAATGAAATAACCTCTATGAGGTGTAGCATGAAATGAAGCACCAAAATCAAAAACCCATGAATCATCAACACTTTCTAAAGACAAAAGAAAAGCATCCTCTTCAGATTTTTTACCTACAACATTTACTTCCTTATATCCATCTAGTTTATCTCCTTCATTTTTCTTTTGATTCCAACAATCTTTCTTTTTATGACTTGGTTTCCCATAGTACCAGCAGTTATTTGGTCCTCTTCATTAAGACCACCTCTTTGACTTTCCTCTTGATTTCCCACAATTTCTAGAATTACTTCCTCTCTCAGTTGTTTTACCCCTAATTTGTGCAATCAAAGCACTTCCTAATGTAGATCCACCAAAGGATTTTCTATGAGTTTCCTCACTCAAAATAACATCGATAACATCTTCACATTTTAGGGTACTATATCCATGAATAGAATTACTCACAGCCATTACTAAGCCATTCTAGCTTTTAGGCAAAGAACAAAAAATCAAGAGAGCCCTAATTTCTTTATCAAAATTGATATCCATAGAAGATAATTGACTAGTAATAGTATTAAATTCATTTGAATGATCTGCAACAGATCCACCTTCTTCCATTTTCATATTAAATAAGCGCTTCATCAGAAATACCTTGTTTAAAGCACATGGCTTTTCATATAGTTTTGCTAGAGTTTGCATCGATTCTTTTGTTATATTCACTTTTCTAATATTAAATTCCAATGATGGTGTTGGTGCTAAAAATTGCATGGTCAATTTTGAGCACCATTGAAAAATTGAGCCCTATAAATGCTTTGTGAAGCCTATGTACCCCACTATTGGGTTAACACCATAAATGGTGTTTAATGTTTCTAACACCCTTCATTTAGCCCGTTCACATATTTTGTAATGATAAATTGATTTTTTGAGTTGTTTGGCGAAGTCTTGTTTTGAGCCAATGTCTAATCTGCATTTTACCCTTAGTGTCAAATAGTGACACAAGGCCTTGTTTGCAATTGAATATCTTGCACCCAAAAACGTTTTGTCATTCACCACTTTGGGAGTGTTTAGTGTCCATACCCAAGGACCCATGTTTTAGATTTCATGTCATTTTGAGTCCGTCTAGCTAGGTTTTGAATCCCTTAAAGTTAGCAGTTTATTGTTTTCATGCTTTCGCAACTTGCACATAATTTTGGGAAGCCCTATTTGATGAGCTATAACTTTGACCTAGTTGAACCAAATGCTAAAATTACTTTTGCATTGCATTTTAGATGTTAGAGACTTGTTATGTTTCAAGTTTCAGTTCATGATGAATCCGTTTGATCAGTTTTCAAATGCGATTCCAAATGCAATTTCTATCCTTTTACTGGTGTCAGTATTTGCAGGCTGATCGATAGCCATGTTTGTAATGTTATATCTCCTAATCTGTGATAGGTCAAGTCGAATGGATTATACTACTAAATTTTCCTTTGAAAATACTCCAAGTGTGTCATTTTTTAGGTCTTGATGAATCCGTTTGCACACTTTTCCAGGTCAATTCCATTTGCAAAAAATGTTTTGATAGTGTTTCCAATCTGCAAATTCTAAGTAACCCACTTTGACTAATTGCCATTTGCGCCCTATGATTTTTCATGAGCCCAAACCATAGAAGTACATTGTCCTCATGACAAAGAACCAATGTCCCAATTTTTGTTTTCCCAAGTGTCCATTTACCTAGTTTTCCAAGCCAAATCCAAACCCAATTTGTTATTTTCTAACATATTTACTTGCAGGTAATTCTGAAAGGCTCATTTTGACAGTGAATAAATTTTGACCTCAAATTTTTCATGAGATGATATTCAATAAGGAAAAAGTGTGCAGAACAAAAAAATAGTGTGCCATTTTTCAGAGCTTGATCAGGTGTTCGGGTCAATTTTTAAGGCCAGTCAAAGGACCTCCTAGCATTAAAATGACAATTTGCAAATAAATAGAAAAATGAGTTTTAATGAAAATTGAGTGATGGATTTTGATTCAAATCAGTGTCAAGCAATCAATGGACTAGTTTGAAAGTTTAGGTATTTGGGTTCAAAAAAGTTTTTAGCTAAACCCACTTTGGGGCTCGACTAATTTTACCAGGCTGAGAATCTAAAAGGGGTTTCTTGATTGGAAGATGTCTTTTATAACTACTTTAGAATAAGAATGGATGCTCAAATTGCATATGGATTCCATCATTTACACTACAAGAGGTCATAACTTGCCTAAGGACCAATTTCAAACAATGTGTTCTTTTCTAGATCTTGTTGCACCCACTGTTCGACCAATCCTCGGTTCAAGAAGATAAATGAGGTTTTACAGAACAAGTGCATTAAGTAGAAGACCATGCCATTTTAAAGTAGAGCATCCAAAGTAAAAGCATTGAAACCATGAAGGAGCCGTAGACAACAGTTAAAGCCAGTCCCTGCAAGTCAAAGTGAAAGCTTCACAGTTTCAAGTCAAAGGAAAGCATTAAAGAGAAGAGCTACATTTTTAAAAGAATCTCCAACGCAAACGAGAAATAGAACATGACATTGTACAGGGGAGTCTACAATATGAACACAATTCCATGCATTGTCAAATGAAGTGGATTCTCATGCATCATAAAAGGAAAGAGACTAATGCTCTTCAAATAACAGGAACAGTTTCAAGTCAAGCCTTCCACATTGTCAGAGGAAGACCATGCAAATGAAGGAATAGGGAAGGTTAAGGAATGAAGCCCGATGCAGTCCATTCAAAGGAGTAGCCGTAGGGCAGTTCTAAATAGTCAACACACCAAAAGAAGCCGCAACCAATAGCAAACAAAGGAACAGAGGCTACTAGAAATTAAAGAATTCATGCCCCACATTTTGAAATAGGGCAGCTGGTTAGTAACAAAAACTCCACACAATTAAAAGCCAGTCAACACAATGTAAGAAAGCTAGCTAGTTTAACATGAAGAATAGCAAGATTTGATTTTTTATGGCAATTTCATTCATATATGGAGTCAGCGTGTTAACAAATTGAAGGAGGTAGATCGATTAAAATGGAAACCTTGCTCGTGTTTATTAAAAAAAAATAATACTCAGTGTGTGATGCCATTTAATGAAGTCCATTATAGGAAGTGATAAAAATGAAGACAAGCCCTATAAAAGAAATCGACCTAAAAAAATAGGGAAGAAACAACACAGGTGTCCACATTCGCATGGCATCAAGCAACAGTATAATGCAGGGGAGGCATCTCATGATAGAGATCCATGCATTAAAAAGATATCCAATGTCATACAAAGAAAGAACAGAGCCATCATCGATGAGGAAGAAAACCCACAACAGGTAGAGGATATTGATGTCATCAACAGGGGAGTTATGAATTTGTTGGGAGAAGGAAAGCATAGAGTAGAGAGGAGAATTTTCATAATTGATTATCCCACATCGATAAATTGAGGGGATTATTTTGTGCTTAAATACAAAAACAAATAGCTTGTATGATGTCTTAAAGGGATGCTTTTTAAAAGGCAAGGGTTGTGTGCAAGGTGGGGCATGGGTGTGATGTCAACCATTTAAAGTGATAATTTTGGACAAACATGCACGTAGGATGATGTGATGCCCAAAATTTGGATAGGCTCAGATTATGACAAGTGGGGAGATCAACCATGCCCGCTTCCTCGCAAAAATAAGTTGCACCTAGGTTAAATAAAGTGAGAAAGTAGGATTGTGCCATGTGGCAGCATGGGACCTAGATGTGATGAGATGGCATAGACAAGAAGGTTCAAGGCAGATGTGCAGGATGCTGCCATGTGGCAGATCCTATGGTGCCCGCATTCCCGCAAAAAGAAGTTGCAAGGTGATTAAATAATGTGGGAATGTGAGCAAGTGCCATGTGGCATGGGTCATGATGACACTAATGTTGTAGATGATGCACAGGTTTGAACCAATCAAAAGATGCCATGTGGCACCTGGTCAAATTAAGTTTGACCCTAGATTTAAAAGACATGGGAAAATATGTAATGTTTGAAAAGATAAATTTTTTATTATTTTCTCAATCAATGCAGCGTGTAGGTATTTTAAAATCAAAAGTGGGCCTTTTTTATAAAGTTTTACCTTTAAAGAATTTTAAGTTTTTCAAAATTTAAAATCAAATTGAGTTGAAGACCTAAACTTTCTAGTAGAGGAAGAAGTTTTCAAACTAATTTTCTAGGCATTTTCGAAAGGAAAATTATGCCTTATCATATACCATCAGAATCATGACAATCTAAACTTTCCAATTATGGAGTCAGTTTTTGCACAGGAAGTTGCTGGGTCATGCTATAGAGGGATTTGTCTTAGGTATCTAAATTGCAACTGTATTTAGGTAATCAAAGTGCAGAACTGATTTTTAACGTAGTAATCACCTGAATAAGGTTAAAAGACAGTGAGAATTCAGTTTGGGTCGAAATTAATTTAGATTCATTTAGTAAAAACTCAAATTTCACTAGCATTTCATGAGGCAAATTAGACATTTTGATGGCTCATAGGTTTTCATCATTCAGGAAAGGATATTTGCAAATCAGTTACAAGAATGATGAAGCAAAGATCAGATAAAAGGGGAGAGAGATTAGCGAGAGCCTTTTGATTGCATAGGATGGAATTTCAAGTTGACACTTGTCATCTTCAGAATAGATCCGAGAATGTCACCTTTGTCTATATTTTTCTATCTTTCTTCCATTGTAAGGGTTCTAGTTTTTTTTTTGTGACTGAGAAACCTGTAGGTTCCAGTCTTTGGAGAAAAAACCACTCACTACTATGATACCAGGTTTTGGATCCAATTTTTATGTGTTCCCATACCGTGAAACCACATTCTTTCATCAAATTTCTCTTATGTGAACATCAAGAAGGTTAATACAGCAAGTTCTGATAAGTTAGGTTTCTCTATGTTTTCATTTCATGCATATTGTTATATTATGTTCAAAGAAATTAATACAAAGAATAGCAAGATTTCATCAGTTTCATCTTGAATCTTGTCTCCTTTCTTCCTATACTTCAATGTTTTATGATCTTTGAACAAAGATCCTAGGTCGTAGTTGTAGTCCCTCAAGGCTATATGATATTTTATTGTTGCGTATCACTCAAGGGGTTGTGTAAATGCTTTAGTAAATCAACAGGGTTGCAAGTTTATTAAGGGGGATATCAGGTAAGAATGAGGTTCAGATTGAGCATAAATGTCTATTTACAAGTTGAATAGATAGATAAGATATCTGAAGGTATGCATATGTCTCAGATATTCATATGTATGTTTGTGATTCATGGATTTGCTCAATGGTTAAGGCACTGATCAGCTACAGGATCATTAAGTCTTACTGCTGTATATCTGAGGGTTTTTCTGAATTCAACATTATTAATCAAAAATTCTTTCCATTTTATGTTGAAGGACCTAAATGTTATACCCTCACTCAAATTGTGAATATTCTAGATTTGCATTTAGCTACTGCAAATCTGTGTCATTTCATGAGTTTTTAGGAGATATAAGGGTTTTTTATCTTCTTAATAGATTCAGGGATATGTTTTTGCACTATTATGATATCAATTGAATCTGAGGTAAACCCACCTAGGCTTAGCAGAGCCTTAAGTAAAAAAAGGGCCATGCCTTATAGTTGGCCCGTTGTCTGAAATGGCATGTTAAGAATGGGAGTTAGCTACCCCTAGATGTATCACTTTCTCGGTGGGATAATTGAAAACCCTCCAATGTTTTCAAACACCAACAAAATGGTGACTCTGTAGGGGAGTTTTATTGAATTTGAATGGTAGACAAACCTTGAGAATTTAAAGAAGATTCAATACAATAGGAAGGATATGCTACATCAATAGGGTTGTGCAAGGTGTTTACTATTTCTCTATTGATGTTTTATGTTGTGAGAATTGAATGTAAATTGTGTTCTATGACTGTTATAAGTCTATCTTCAATCAGTTTAGTGTTTACAAATGTTGTTAAAAAAGTTTTAGAGTCAACAATTGATTTATGAAGTGTAGTCTCTTTTCAAGGTGTTAATGATCTGCAAGTTTTCCATACTGGAACTCTGGTTCAGAATTTACAAATGGTAAAATTTTTTTGAATCTTTTCTCACTAAGTATGAGTGGTGACTCTAAAGTTAATCTCTGTGCCAATGCATGATTTTTTTTAATATCAAAGGCTTTCAGTATTTGTGGGTAGATCTAGTTTGTTTGGAAAGAGAAATTATAAGTTTCTTGATTAATGTCTTATCTGGTTGCTTGTATCTGCTAGATTAATCAATTTTAAAAAGGTGAATCACTATTGTGATTTCATTTTCCTCTTCAAGGAGGTGGTGACTCTACAAAGGATTCAATTAGTGGTGTGAAGGGTTTCATCTTTGCACCTATGCCAGTCAATAGATCAATGTTCAACAGCAACACATAAAGGTATTTTCAGTTTTCATGTATTTGGCATTCATGAAAGTTGAATGGTAAAAATGGATGCCTCCATTTAGTGGTTTCAGCACTAAGAAAATAGAGGTAGAGTTTTTAAAGTTTATAAGATGGATTCTGAGTCTAGGTCTGAAAGTGATGTGCTGACTCTTGAAAGTGTTTGTGCAAATATTGCTAGATTGAAAAGAAGGATTCATGATAAGACTATTTTAATGTTAAGAAATACAATGGGTGATATTAAGGGTCTTAGTGGATTTCAAATTTATATGAAGTTCAAATCAGTAGTTATGAATCTTGACGAGTTTCTCAGACCTGAGGAGTCTTCATGGCCAGTGGTACTCTTAGAAGTTTTTATGCCATGTTCAGTTAATTGGCCAGCCAAGATAAGATTAGATAAGATTTATGAAATCCAAGATTTTATCATGGAGGTTGAAAGTGTTTTGAAGGCTAATGAGTCTAATGTTAACAGATGCAATGAGTTTGTTGAAAGTGATAATGAATATGAAGATTCTCAGTTTTATAAATCAGAGGATAGTAATCAGCTATTTGATAATATGCATAATGTGGATTCATCTTTTTATGATGATGATTGTAAAGAAGAGGAATAGTGTGATAGGAATGATAGTCTTTCTTCTAGTAATGAATGTGAATGTGTTACAATGCCGGTTATTGAGGTATTGTCTAAAGAAGAAGATGTGTGTGATGATCAGAGTTCTGATTTTTCAGAATGTATTACTAACAAGCTTGCTATTACAAATGTGCCAAGCCATCCAGATAATAATCTTAGCCAAGGAGAAGAAACTAGTAGAAACTTGTTGGCTCATGATTTTGAAAGGTATACTAAACTATCCAAGGATGCTTGTGTTTTGCCACATTATGAAAATTCATGTGGTGAAGTCATTTCCCCTAAATTTGATGCTAAAGAAGATATAGTTTCAGAATATGTTTTGTCAAGTTTGGGAGGTGTATGTGATGGTAATTCATGCATCAATACACATGACGACTTCTATGTTGAGAATGAAAATAGAGAGATAAGAATTGTGGCCGATTCAATGTTTTCCTATTTTTATAAGGCTGAGATAATTTCAAATAGCTCATGTGATAAGAAAAATAGTAATGAAAGGGTTTATCCTAGTGAGCTATTTGAGAAAGAATTAGATATGGATCAATACATTCTAGGAATGCAATTTCATGATAATTCTTATGATTTGGGATCTAATCATTTGCTGGAATATGAAGATAATGTAGCATATATTCAATTTGACATATGGTGTGCTGATGTTGCAAGTGAGGATAAATTACATTTTCCATACTCTTCATATTCGAAGGCACAAGGTGAGTTACCATCTGATGCATGTAACTCATTCAATGAAGTAGAATATCAAGCTTTTGTGTTTCTGGTTGAAGGAATCTATGACTCTATCAATAGTGATCAATTTTATTTTGATTTCAGTTGTTATGATCATGCTGATTCATATTTTCATAGTGAGCAAGGTGTAGACAGTATGTTTGATTCTTATATGCACTATGAAGATGATGATAGTAGTATTGTTTTGCCTAATGAGTTGATTGAAAGTGTTGATATGTTGGCTAAGACAAAGAAGAATGAGAACTCTAGTTCACCTTAAGAAGATGTAAATGAAAATCAATTGTATGACAGAGGTAAAAAATTCTGATACTTTTTGGTGGCCTAGGGCCATCTCTTGTACATAGTAGTAGTTCTTTTCCTATTTTCAATAAAGCTATTCAAGAGAGTTTTTGAAGTTCAAGTGTGTGGTCTACTTCTCCAAGAGATCTAAAATTTTTCCATGCCCACAAGGGACATGCATTCCTAGACAGAGCCACTATTGGCGCTAAAAAATGCATGGTCAATTTTGAGCACCATTGAAAAATTGAGCCCTATAAATACTTTGTGAAGCCTATGTACCCCGCTATTGAGTTAATGCATAAATGGTGTTTAATGTTTCTAAAACCTTTCATTTAGCCCATTAACATATTCTGTAATGATAAATTGATATTCTGAGCTGTTTGGGAAAGTCTTGTTTTGAGGCAATGTCTAATCTGCATTTTACCCGTAGTGTCAAATAGTAACAAGAAGCCTTGTTTGTGATTGAATATCTTGCACCTAGAAATGTTTTGTGATTCGCCACTTTGGAAGTGCTTAGTGTCCATACCCAAAGACACATGTTTTAGATTTTGAGTCATTTTGAGTCCGTCTAACTAGGTTTTGAATCC
The DNA here is from genome assembly GCA_028749045.1 of Cupressus sempervirens. NCBI lineage: Eukaryota > Viridiplantae > Streptophyta > Pinopsida > Cupressales > Cupressaceae > Cupressus > Cupressus sempervirens. The sequence goes on from CM053792.1 coordinate 930,444,309, forward strand.
CTTAAAGTTGGTAGTTTATTGTTTTCATGCTTTTGCAACTTGCACATAATTCTGGGAAGCCCTGTTTGATGAGCTATAACTTTGACCTAGTTGACCCAAATGCTAAAATTCCTTTTGCATTACATTGTAGATGTTAAACACTTGTTACACTTCAAGTTTTAGTTCATGAAAAATCTGTTTGATTAGTTTTTAAATGCGATTCCAAATGCAATTTCTATCCTTTTACTGGTGTCAGTATTTGTAGGTTGATCGATAGCCCTATTCATGATGTTATATCTCCTAATCCATGATAGGTCAAGTTGAATAGATTATACTACTAAATTTTCCTCTAAAAATACTCCAAGTGTGTCAATTTCTAAGTCATGAAGAATCCATTTGAACACTTTTCCAAGTCAATTCCATTTGCAAAAAAGTCTTTTGATAGTGTTTCCAATCTACAAATTCTAAGTAACCCACTTTGAATGATTTCCATTTGCACCCTATGATTCATCATGAGATCAAATAACAAAAGTACATTTTCCTCATGACAAAGAACCAATGTCCTACTTTTTGTTTTCCCAAGTGTCCATTTACCAAGTTTTTCGAGCCAAATCCGAACCCAATTTGTTGTTTTCTAACATGTTTACTTGTTGGTAATTCTGAAAGGGTAACTTTGATAGTGAATAACTTTTGAGCTTGAATTCTTCATAAGACAAGATTTGACAGGTTAGAAGTGTGCAAAAAAAAGAATCAGTGTGCTGGTTTTCAGAGCCTGATCAGGTGTTCGGGTCAGTTTTTAAGGCCAGTCAAAGGACCTCCTGGCATTAAAATTACAATTTGCAGATAAATGGAAAAATGAGTTTTAATGATAATTCAGTGATAGATTTTGATTCAAATCAGTGCCAAGCAATCAATGGACAAGTTTGAAAGTTTAGGTATTTGGGTTTGAAAACTTTTTTAGCTGGACCCACTTTGGGGCTCGACTAATTTTACCAAGCTGAGAATCTAAAAGGGGTTTCTTGATTGGAAGATGTTTTTTATAACTACTTTAGCATAAGAATGGATGCTCAAATTGCTTATGGATTCCATTATTTGCACTAAAAGAGGTCATAACTTGCCTAAGAACCAATTTCAAATAAAGTGTTCTTTTCTAGATCTAGTAGCACCCACTATTCGACCAATCCTCGGTTCAAGGGGATAAATGAGTTTTTATAGAACCAACACATTTAAAGAGAAGACCTTGCCATTTTAAAGAAAAGCATCCAAAGTAAAAAGCATTGAAATCATGAAGGAGCCAAAGATAGTAGTCAAAGCCAGTCCCTACAGGTCAAAGTGAAAGATCCACAATTTCAAGTTAGAGGAAAGCATTAAAGAGAAGAGCCACGTTTTTAAAAGAATCTCCAATGCAAATAAGGAACATTACATGCCATTGTACAGGGGAGTCTACAATATGAACACAATTCCATGCATTTTCAAATGAAGTGGATTCTCATGCATCATAAAAGGAAAGAGACTAATGTTCCTCAAATAACAACAATGGTTTCAAGTCAAGCCTTCCACGCTATCAGAGGAAGACCACGCAAATGAAGGAATAGGGAAGGTTAAGGAATGAAGCCCGATGCAGTCCGTTTAGAGGAGCAGCCACAAGGTAGTTCATAATAGTCAACACAACAAAAGAAGCCATAGCCAACAACGATCCAAGGAACAAAGGCTACTAGAAGTTAAAGAATTTGTGCCACACATTTTGAAATAGGCCAGTCAGTTAGTAACAGAACCTCCATGCAATTAAAATCTAGTCAACACAACGTAAGAAACTCGACCAGTTTAACATGAAGAACAATAGGATTTGATTTTTCATGGCAATTTCATTCATATATGGAGTCAGTATGTTAACAAATTGAAGGAGGTAGATCGATTAAAATGGAATCCTTGCCAGTGTTTATTAAAAAACAATAATACTCAGTGTGGAATTCTGTTTAATGAAGTCCAACATAGGGAGCAATAAAAATAAAGACAAGCCCTATAAAGGAAATAAACCTCAAAAAATAGGGAAGAAATAGTAGAGGTGTCCACATTCGCATGGCATCAAGTAGCAGTATAAAGTAGGGGAGGCGTCTCATGATAGAGATCGATGCATTAAAAAGAGATCCAATGCCATGTAAAGAAAAAATGAAGCCACCAGCCATGAGGAAGAAAACCCATAGTAGGTAGAGGATATCCATGTCATCAACAAGGGAGTTATGAATTCATTGGAAGAAGGAAAGCATAGAATAGAGAGGAGAATGTTCATAATTGATTATCCCACATCGATAAAATGAGGGGATTTTTTTTGCTTAAATAGAAAAAAAAATAGCTTGTATGATGTCTTAAAGAGATGCATTTTTAAAGGCAAGGGTCATGTGCAAGGTGGGGCATGGGTGTGATGTCAACTAGTTAAAGTGCTAATTTTGGATAAACATGTGCGCAGGATGATGTGGTGCCCAAAATCTAGATAGGCTCAGATTATGAAAAGTGGCAAGATTGACTATGCCCGCTTCCCCACAAAAAAAAGTTGCGCCCAGGTAAAATAAAGTGGGAAAGTAGGATTGCACCATGTGGCAGTGTGGGACCCAGATGCAATGAGATGGCATAGACAAGTAGGTTCAAGGTAGATGCACAAGATGCTACTATGTGAAAGATCCTCTGGTGCCTGCATTCTCACAAAAAGAAGTTGTAAGGTGATTAAATAATGTGGGAAAGTGAGCAAGTGCCACATGGCATGGGTCACAATGGCATTGATGTGGCAAATGATGCACAGGTTTGGACCAATCAAAAGATGCCACATGGCACCTAGTCAAATTAAGTTTGACCTCGAATTTAAAAGACAAGGGAAAATATGAAATGTTTGAAAAGATAATTTTTTTATTATTTTCTCAATCAATGCAGCATGCAAGTATTTTAAAATCAAAAGTGGGCCTTTTTAATAAAGTTTTACCTTTAAAGCATTTAATTTTTTTTTAAATTTAAAATCAAATTGAGTTGTAGACCTAAACTTTCTAGCAGAGGAAGATGTTTTCAAACTGATATTCTGGGAATTTTCAAAAGGAAAAGTATGCCTTATCATATACCACCGAAATTGTGAGAATCTAAATTTTTTGATTATGGAGTCAGTTTCTACACAGGAAGTTGTTGGTTCATGCTATAGGGGGATTTGTCTCATGTATATAAATTACAACTGTATTCAAGTAATCAGACTCCAAAACTAATTTTTAACATAGTAATCACCTGAGTATGGTTAAAAGATAGTGAGAATTCAGTTTGGGTCAAAATTGGTTCAGATTCATTCAGTAAAATTTGAGATTTCACTAGCATTCCATGAGGCAAATCAAATATTTTGATGACTCATAAGTTTTCATCATTCAAGAAAGGATATTTGCAAATCAGTTACAAGAATGATGAACCAAAGATCAAATAAAAGGGGAGAGATATTAGAGAGTCTTTTGATTGCAAAGGAGCAAATTTCAAGTGGACACTTGTCATCTTTAGAATAGATTCAGGAATGTCACCTTTGTCTATATCTTTCTATGTTTCTTCCATTGTAAGGGTTCCATTTTTTTTTGTGACTGAGAAACCAGTAGGTTCCAGTCTTTGGAGAAAAAACCACTCACTACTGTGATACCAAGTTTTGGATGCAGTTTTGATGTGTTCCCATACTGTGAAACCAAATTCTTTCAGAAAATTTCTCTTATGTGAATAGCAGTAGGAAGGTTAATACAACAAGTTCTAATAAGTTAGGTTTCTCTATGTTTTCATTTCATGCATATGGTTGTATTGTTTTCAAAGAAATTAATACAAAGAACAATAGGATTTCATCAGTTTCATCTTGAATCTTGTCTCCTTTCTTAGTAAGCTTCAAGAACAAAGATCCTAGGCCATAGTTGCAGTCCCTTAAGGTTTTATGATTTTTATTATTTCTTATAACTCAAGGGGTTGTGTAAATACTTTAGTAAATCAACAAGGTTGCAAGTTTATTAAGGGGGATATACGGTAAGAATGAGGTTCAGATTGAGCATAAATGTCTATTTACAAGTTGAATAGATAGATCAGATATCTAATGATATGCATATGTCTCAGATATTCATATGTATGTTTGTGATTCATGGATTTTCCCAATGGTTAAGGCGCTAATCAACTATAGGATCATTAAGTCTTACTGCTACATATCTGAGGGTTTTGCTAAATTCAACATTATTAATCAAACATTCTTTCCATTTTATGTTGAAGAACCTAAATGTTATACCCTCACTCAACTTGTGAATATTCTAGATTTGCATTTAGCTACTAGAGATCTATGTCATTTCATGAGTTACTAGGAGAAATAAGGGCTTGTATTTGCTTAATAGATTCAAGGATATGTTTTGTACCAGTATGATATTGCTTGAATCTTAGGTCCACCCACCTAGGTTTAGCAGAGCCTGAAGTAGAAGAAGGGTCATGCCTTATAGTTGGCCTATTGTCAGAAATGGCATCTTGAAAATGGGAGTTAGCTGCCCCTAGGCATGTCAATTTCTCAGTGGGATAATTGAAAACCCTCTAGCATTTTCAAATACCAACAGATGGTGCCAAGTATAATTGAATCCTTCCAAGTTCCTTTATGTTTAAAAGATCCCATTCATCATTTCATATAGATCCCTAATTCTTGGCTTTTCCTTCCAATTGCTTCCATAAATCCTTCTGATAAAGATAGTCTTCCATTTGCATCTTCCATAACTGGAAGTTTTTCCCATTAAACTTATCAACCCTCAACTTACCCTCATCTTCCATTGCTCCCAATCAACTGCAAGACGCCCACTCAACCATGAGACTTTCCTATAGAGGATAACTGAAAACAAAACATCTCTTTGATACCACTTTTTGAGATTAATCCACAAACAAAAAATACCAATTACATGCAAATATAACCAATAACAAAAAATAATAGATCACATAGAAAAGAACACAAGGCACCAAGATTTAATTTGGTTCACCCAATCCCTAGGCTACATCCACCAAAAAACAAGTCCAGTATTATTATTGTCTAGTGATTATATCCTAATTAAAATCTGTAATCCTTTATAGCTCAATACCATTATAGGAAACAATTTTGCATCACAACTTAATGTAAAAAATCCCTAACTCTAAGCCCTTTTATATAAGTATTTTTATGCTGCTTTAGGGTTACAACATGTCGGCCATATATTGGCCACAATAAGTTGTGAAGTATGTACAGTACTTTCTTGATCAGTCACTACAATTTAGCATGCTCAAGCTTTAAATACTCCTACTAAAGATGTTGCTCCTATTAAAGCTATTTCTAAGTCTATTGATGGCCTTGGCTATGTTGTTTGCTCTAAAGATGTTGATAACCCTTCTCACTATCCATTTGCATCTCCTAATTCTATCCTTGGTCCTTATATATCTAAGAAAAAGCCTTCAAATCTCCCTTCCATATTAGGGCCTTATGTTCCTCCATCTCCTATCTCTCCTATTTTACCTCAAGATCAACAAGGATACAAGTCCTTGAGTCCTTCACATAAATATTTACCTCTAAACCAGTCATATCTACCCCATTCATCTACAAATCCCAATCTCTTGGAAGCAATTTTGATGATCAACTCAAACACAAAAGCATGAATCCATCTACAAAATTTCACTGTGTCTCCCCTAATCGACATTTGAATGCTAAGAAACAAGATGCACAAAAGAGACCACAAATGTCCACTACTGAATTTTTTTAAAAAGTAATGGTTCCTAAACCCATTATTGAAGATTTTCATACTAAAGCATTAAAAGGAAAATCAAAAGCTATATGGATTCCCAAGCCTCTTTTAAAAGACTTGAATATTGAAAATACTTCAAAGTTGACATTCAAGTTTCCAAAGGCTTCCGATCCACCTTCTTCCAAACATCTTCCTAAAAAGGTTTCAAAACCTTCCAGTCCATGTTCCTCCAAGATTACTCTACCACTTTATACATCTAAACCTCAAGCTATCTTATCCATATTTCCTCCATCATTCCACTTACCTTCAAGGTGTGTGTCAATGTTGATCTTGCCCACTTTTTCTTCTACCTTTGCACATCCCTTTCAATACACTTTTAACTATCCTTCTATCCAACTTATCTCATCCAAATCCTAAAACCTTATGCTCCACATACCTTTTCTACTATCTCCCTTATGTTACCTTATCAACATTTTTGAGCATACATTTATATGGTCTAGACTTATCATGACTTATCCCCCTATAAGAGCACTATTTAACTTGAAAAAGCTTGAGCTCTTTCTAACAAAAAAATAAACTTGAAAAAAAATAAATCATTTTTCTACCAAGATAAGTATTCACTGGTATTTTCTTTTCAATGATCCAATATTTTCATATTCATCTTGTGTCTATTTATAAGTGCCTCCTCCAAATTGGAAGGCCATGTCTACCTTGATCAGGTTCATATGAAAACATTGATGAGGTTCCAAGTTAATATTCTTGAAATACTTCACTACAACAAACCCATATTGTCAACACATCATACACCATATAGCAAATGTTTTGAGAACAAAACGAACTATCAATTTTATTTCTTTAATAAATGAGCATTTCTTACAAACCATCCAAATGACAAAACAAGAACATCTGTTTCCACAATTTTACAAAGTGAAGAAACCAAAATAGTGGATGCTCTTTGAGCTCCTGTTTGTGGAGGATGGACATTCATATTTTCAGCTAGGGGCACACGTATTTGCACAATTCTAGATGATGAATCTCCTAGTGTTAGTCTTAGACCTTCCGAGATTGTATCCATAGGAATCAGGATATGCCCACATCTTAGCAATGTATTTATCTATGCAATAAATGTCTTATCTAAGAAGGATATTCCTCTCCTATTCTTTAAGGGAAATTCTTGATTATATAGTCCCATTTAGTATGTTAACTCTTGTGCTAGCTTCTTAGACTTCTTTATGACTTCATTCATATCTGCTCATTATTTTTTTGACCCTAGTAATGTCATCGCTTATTGAGCATTGTCCCACTCTACCTTATAGTTATTTGCAGTCATTTTTGAAGATTCTCTCTCATGTTTCACCTCATGCATTTGATTTTATGAAGTGTGTAATCCTTGTATTTGTACCATTTAGTTGATCTTGTGACCAATATGCTATGGCATTCATCTTTGCCTTTGTTTCTCTGAAAGCTTCCACTTGCACTTGCAACAAGACATGTTCATTTCTAGATTTTCCCCACTAATGCTCATTCTATAGCTCGAGATGCCTTTGTGGTCCCTACTCATGCTTGATTTGCTAAATGTACTACTTCTAAATGCTTTTCCTCCTCACATGCCCCATCTTCTCAAGCTTTCCCGATCAAAGCTTGAAAGAACTCATTGTCTTTCACTGCATTATCAACCTACTCCATCTCTACCACCAACACTTTCTTTAGCTCTACTTCTATCACCATGATTGCATCATGAACTGGTTGCAAAACTACACTAGGTTACACTTCTTTAAATGGATAAAATGAAGATCTGACAACACCACTTGTGTTCTCCTTGGGTATGTTGATCATACATCTTAGGATGCTTTTTCCCTATCTCCAGAGTGGTACAATTGGCTTTATCACTGGTCCTTGCTCCACATCTTGGGAAGGTTCCTCTATCAACATTTTCTCCTCTTCTTGGCTATCTATGAAACTGATACGCACATCCATAGTCTCACTAAGTCTTTCCATGCTTGGAGATCTTGTTTTCTTTGTTGCTATCTCTTGTTCTATAATTTGCATTGCTCTCTTTGCTAATAATTGAAGCAAGGTAGGGTCATCTACATTGTTCTTTGTTTGACCTTGGACTAGTAGCTCCAATTGACTTGCTCTAGTCACTTCTAGATTGAACCTATGAAAACTTCAATGAGAAGATGCTCCTCTTGGTTCCAATCACTTGAGATTTTTTCTTCTATGTCTCCTTCACCATATTCCATCCACCAATCTATCAATTTCCTCATCTATCCATCCTCCCTTTCTAGTGTCTACCATCTCTAGTTCTTGTTGTGCTTTATCTTGAGTACTAGCCATGACTACAACAATTCAAAAGCTCTATTTGCTTGACACAAAATTATCAAGACTACTAATAAACCTAAAGACTTGTGAATTGGTTCAATCAATGTAATTTCTCATTTATAGAAAAACTCCAATGTACATTGTTGTCTATGTATGTCATTTCATTCATCCTATCATTAAAACATGCCAAAGTGATATTTAGAGTAGTTGAACTTGACCATTAACAAATTAATATTAAATTGGATAGTGGTGAATAGGTGTCTCACACATCCTTGAATGCCACACTTGTCACTCAATTCATTCATTGGATGCTACATTTGTCACTTAGTTTGTTTATTAAAAGGTACATTTTCCCACTTGATTCAGTCATTAGATATTGCACTTTTTATGATATGACATGATGCTTGGATTTCCACTATCATTCAATGGTTTGAACTGACATCCACTTTCACTTTATCAAATAGTATAAAGACAAAATGCACACTATTAAACACTATCACACACTATTACACACTAAACAAAGAATATGTGATGTTTTCTTTTCTTCAGTCACACATTTCTTGCAACTTGATGATGTTTCAATCTAGAGGAGCACAATATGAGAGGCATTCTATTTTCTTTATTTTCTACTTGCTAGTTTAGTTCCAACGATCTGAAGAATCCATATACAAGGGATGTCTATAGTAAGAGCCTCTATCTAGTGTTGGATGGTCATGTGTACCTCAACTCCTTTTATATGGATGCTTTAGTGAGGTTAGTTCTTCTCCTTGTCTATTTGAGTGAGTTCTCTATGCTATAGTACATATTGATACTCATCCTCTAAGTGAACGTATGGGTCATTATGAGTATACTTAGAAAACTTTTGTCTTAGGTTACGAACAGAAGGGTCATTACAGACATAAAACTTCCTAATTACTTAGCATGAGAAGGATCTCTCGCATGTTTGGTGTGCCTATATGCAAGAAACATTCTGGTCATCCTAGCATTTATGCTTTGATGCTTATTTTCACTTGGTAAATCAAATGGAATAGGTGTTCTGATCATTTTGGGTTCTTATGCCTTGATGCTTACATCTCATTGTGACAAAACTCTGACTAATGTCATATTCATATTCTCATGATAGAAATATTAGTGAGGGTTTTCTAACATCTTGTGGCCTTATTGCAAATGTTCACTAATAAAAAATAATATGAATGACCAACATGTATGCATTTCATGGGTATACCTTGAATTTTCATATTAGGTTGCATATCACGTTCATTGTAGCTTTTGGATCATTGAGAGTTGGAAGAGTTTGCTTTATCTCTCTAGGACATATCAGTCAATTACATTCAATTTTCTTCCTTCTTCTCGATCATGTCTCCATATCTTTCTTAATCTTGTCATTTCATTATCTCACTTCAATATTCCTATTTTGACCTACTTGTCCCTTTACTTAATTTTGACATCCTGGATTCATTTTCGGGAACAAAATCTAAATTCATGGTTCAAAAGCACATTTTATTTTCTTTTATTTTGTGCAGTTGATTGACCATTTGAGGTCTATTCTTCCTATTTTGGAAATATTCCTTTCTTCTTCTTCTTCATTTTTCATCTCTCTCTATTTCTCTCTTTCTTTCATTTCACTTCATTTCCACTTTCTTCTTAATTTGACCTATTTCTCATGCTTCATCCTTCTTGGTCAAATAGGGGCATCTCATATTTTCATTTTCCTCATGGAATTATGTTTAACTAGATTTGATCAACTCTCACTCCTTTCTACATCTCCTCTATATCATTTTAATTTCGATCCCTAGAGGGAAAACATAATCTATCATAGCTATGCTTGGAAACATTTTTTCTTTAAAGGGCATATGATTGACCATTTCCATTTGCTCTTGATCTATATACTAGTGTTCTAGACTATCACTATCAGTTTGAGCATTCAATGCTTGCTATATCTATTGCTACTATAGTCTCTTTATTCTTTGACTACATGTGTTCCCATATTGATCACACATTAGTCAAAGAGGGTCAAATCTAATCACCAAAAATTGGCCCCATAATCTTAATTGCTTAATCATTTCTTCTATTGATCAACTCGAGAAAATTTAGATAATCATAGAATTTCATCTAGCTCATGCTCCTTAATCATTTATTCATTTCTATAATATGTTAGACATTTCAATTTATTCAAATGTTAGACATTATTATTCAAATTCAAATTTGAACCCCTTTTGAAAAATACACATGAATATTCATTTCAAATAAATTGAAAATTGACATTTATCTCCAAAAATGAATTTTATATTCAAAATGGGACCTTTATTCCATTGTGAATATTTTATCCATAGTGGGTTTAGGGAAATGAATATTTTATTCATAATAGGGTTCAAGGTATACTTTAAGAAACCCCTCCTTTAGAAAATGTGTATAAAATTGGCAAAAGGTGTAAAAAAGCTATAAAAAAAAATTATTTTTTGTGGTGAAAAAAATAGTTTACAAAGAAAAAATAATAATATCCATTGGTGAATCATTCATAGTCTCTCAAACAATGTGTAAAATCTGGGCAAATTGTGTTATTTTAAAACCACAAAAAAATTATACATTGGCGAACAAAAAATAATAATCATAGTAAAATTTTAATTTTTTGGGAAAATCATTTCATTTTATTGAAGGTTAAAAAAAAGATATGCAAATTCGATGGCATCGGAGGTTTGCAAAGGGTTTCATCAGTTTGAAGTTGGCAGTTGCGAAACTATGAGAAAGGCTTTAACAGGTCTATCACAATGTCACTGTAAAAGTGAAAGTTAATAGTTTGTGTGTTGCAAAATCACAAGGAGGGCAAAAATCAAATCATCACCGGTTGAAAAGATAAATGAGGAGTTAACTTTATAACTTTGTGAAAAGGAGAATTCGCAGCATCGATAATAGCAATTAAATGATGGTGATTCAGTGAACTTTTATGTTACGAAGTCATGAAAAGGGAGATCACACCATCAAATGTTTTATTTAGGTAGTTAGTCTATTGGTTGTGAGACTTTTGATAGTCACAAAAAGGGAGATCGCATCATCAAAGGTTTTATGTCGGCAGTTAGTTTGTTTGTTGCGAGACCGTGAAATGTTAATTTAGGCAATTTTCACATGTTCACAGTGGTTAAAGGGAAAGGACTTTTGACAGTCACAAAAAGGGAGATCGCATCATCAAAGGTTTTATGTGGGCAGTTTGTTTGTTTGTTGCGAGACCGCGAAATGTTAATTCAGGTAGTTTTCCCATGTTTGCAGTGGTTAAAGGGAAAGTTCTTCTGGTAGTCATGAAATGGGAGATTGCATCATTGGAGGTTTTATGCAGGTAGTTAGTCTGTTGGTTGTGAGATCACAAAATGTTAATTCAGGTAGTTTTCGCATGTTCACAGTAGTTAAAGGGAAAGTTCTTCTGGTAGTCGCAAAATGGGAGATTGCATCATTAGAGGTTTTATACATGCAATTATTATGTTGGTTGTGAGACCATGAAATGTTATCTTAGGCCATTTTCACATGTTTGAAGTGGTTAAAGGGAAAAGATATGTCATCCTGCGAAGTCACGAAAATTTAAGATGAAGCAGTCTTTGCCACTTCGCACCAGTTAGAAAGAAATGGGTTTTCACAACTGCGACAACATGATGTGAAACACTTAAGTTCTAAAGTTGTGATAGAAGGGAAATCTCGTTAGAAGAGGATATAAGGCTTATCTTAGGGTCACAAGGATAAAGTGAATATTTGATTTAACAGTTGTGATAGCCTGAGAATAGAAAAAGAAGGGTTTCATAGTTTCGCAAAAAGATTTCAAGGTTAAGTTGAACCGATTGCAACAGAGTTTAGAAAGAAGGGTTTCGTAACTCATAAGATTGTACAATGACAAATAAAATGTATTTTTAAAGCTTGAAACTTTGAAAGTACAAAATAATAGGTTTTCAAATCTATTATCTAATTCTGGACAGTCAATGAGTTGTAATTCTAAGGCAAATGAAATAAAGGTAATAGTTACTACTAGTAGAGGTCAATAATAGATATACATGTGCGTGCAAGCTTTTAAACTTTAAATCCATTAAAATTTAAAAATTTAATGTCATGGCCCATCACAAAGTTGCAAAAAACTAGAATTCTTAGATACCTAGAGCTAACAGAGCAAAAAGATTCAAGAATTTGCAGTAAGATCAGAATGGTAGAAGCAGAATCATCAGTAAAGAAGGGCACTAGAGAGGGTAGAATGGTTTCATTGTCTACCAATTTTTTAGAAGAATGGTTCAAGATTCTCCCTAAATCTTCCAATGTTCAAAGTGCTAATGTCCATGTATTTAGAGATGCTTACAGCTTCTGTAGAGATGTTCAAGTACCATACACCAATGGAATTGAGTTATTCTGGTCCTTTTACAAGAATAGGGTATAGAAGGTTCCCGTCTCAAATCCATGGATGAGGAACCTAGGAAAGTTGATAATGCTAGAGGTGTACGTGGATGTTGACCTTATCAAGGCACTGGTAAATGCATATAATCCAACCACTCAATCCTCTCATAGAAAGGCTATGAACGTTCTCTGTATGTTAAGTAAGGATTCTTTTGTTGAAGCATTTGATTTGCAGGGTCCCATGTCAGTTCTTATTAACCTAGAAAAATTGGAAGCAGCATTTGAGAAATAGAGAGATTTCTATACAACACATGCAATGTTGCGACATATCCCAAGGGAAAATCAAAACAAGATGAAAGGAGAATTCTAAAAAATGGTTACTGATTTTATACCCTTCTCTTATTTTTGTGGATACTTCTAAAAAATAGTTTTCAAATTGAACAAACTATTGGGAGTAGATGGATCCATGGATGCCTCCTTAGCATTGTATGTGATAGTTCTAGACATTTAGGACCCACATACTAATGTGGGGTATGATTTTGGAACATTCATTGCTGATAGTATTCATTAGCAAATGGTGACAGCTCAGCAAGGTGATCTTGGCAATTTCAAATTTCTACATTACTCGTTGCTTATGCATCTCATCCTCTTCTACAACATGGGCCATGTGGATTCTAGTTTTATTGAAGGTTTGGATGATTTTAGAGAGGCATTGCCTGTTCAAATATGGAAAAGATTATGGCAGAGGTTGTACTCTTTTTCTAATTCCCTCTCTTTTTTATAATGATTTTGTTGCAAGTATTCATAGGATGTTAGGTTAAAAATTGGAAAGATTACCCAAGTTAATCAGGAATATTGTTAGACCAACTATGTATTTTTATGATGAGGGACCAATTGATCAGGATTGGGGTAGTGCCCTTTTGTTAGCAAAATGTACAGTGATTAGAATTTTTGGTTGTTCCCAACCCCCTCATTTCTTGCCAAGATATGTACCAGAGAGGGTGGGTGCAGTGGAAATTTTTTGCCAGTTGTTATCCATGAATAGAGAATATCTAGGGCCAACCATTAAAAAGGGGTCTTTTGTGTGTTGAAATTTCAAAATAGGGGATTTTGAAATTGGTAAAGATGCCATTGAAGAAGTTGATGCCTTCCTAAGAGAGTTAAATTTCCCCACTGCCCCCACTAGGGTTTATGACCCATATAACATTGTTACAAGTGCTCTTAAAAAAATGAGGGGTTATAATGTCATCATTGGAAGGAAAATTAGGGAAGAGGATGTCATTAGGGATGTATTGTATAAAGATGTATGTGCTGATAGGATGCAGAAGTAGAGACAAATCCTCTCAGTAGAGGAAGAAATGAAGAAAGTAGATCCTAATTTCCAGGGCTTCTATTCTAATTTACCCTATTTTAAAAAAATTGATAAGTGTATTGAGGATTTTGATAACATTACGACTCAAGTTCCTTAAAATGCTAGAGGTAGGGTAAACCCTTCTTCTCTAGAAGTAAATGTTGTATTGGAAATTAGTGACAAAGAAGATCAGCCTGGTCCTTCAAACTAGGATAAAGGGGGCAAGAAGAAACAAAAAAATGATTAAGGTTCTAGAAAAGGCTAGAGAGAAAGCCTTACAAGTGCTTCCAAAAGGAACTAGGCATTTTGATGATGCCAGAAAAAAGTTCTTAATTGATCAAGCTACTGAAGAGGAGAGGAGACCCAATAGTTTAGAACTACAGTCCATGATGCTAGATGAAAGAATTATATAGGCTCAAGAATTCATGAAGGATGATGATTTTATCAAGAGTGAAGAATTAAAAAATTTTCTATATAAACTCAAATAGAATTAAATTTATTTGCATGTAAAACCTGGAGACATAGATGAAAAAGTGACTGAAATGGTGCAGAAGCTCCAAACCTATGATCCTAACAGTGAAAGCCTCACTATAGAGGATGCTAGGGAATTGGTAAAAAGGAGTGGTATGATAGTTTTCCTAGGATGGGATATTAGTTCATCATTCATGCTTGATCAAATGAGGAGACAAGAAAAATCAATCTCTTATGAGGAGATTAATCCATTTGGTGAATTGTAGGGGGCAAGATTTAATATAGATATTAAGACAATGGCTATTTGGAGTGTAGCTCCAAAATTAGAGAAGCCTACCCTGATGGAAATTAAAGAGACATCGACAGGTAATGCAATTTTTTGGAATACACATTCAACTTCTTTAGATCAAATTTACAACCTCCAAAACACTGCTACTATGCTAGGCAAGAACAAGATTGATATTCTTCAAGAACAACAGGTGCAGACATATGAAAAGTACCTTGACACCAAGAAAAAGTATGAAGAGGAAATGAGAAGAACATATGTTCTAGAACATGCTTTGGAGGAATCAGAAAAGGAGAATGAAGATTTGAAAAGAGAAGAAAGGTCACTAAGAGTAACGGAGGTACAAGACTAGAATATTCAAACTAACCAAATAGTAGAAGAACCACATCCAGTAACACATATGGATGTGGATGAGTTTTAGATTAGCAAGGATGCAATGATTAGGACAATGAAACAATTTTTTATTCATAGAATCACTACTCTAAAGAGAGCCTCTGTAAATGTACATAGTATTTACATTACTCTATAGAGTAATGAATACCAATGCTCTGAGGCTTTATCACTACTATCGGCCATACATTCAATTCTTTGATAGGTTAGTTCCTTTACTCACACAGAAAAAGGAACTACCTAAGGAGATCATTTTTCCTATAAGGAAAATGATACATCAAGTTAAAGAATTGAATTGATTCTTCATTGGTAAGATTGAAGCAGTACGGGGAAAATTGAAAAGCATAGCATTAGGTACCCCAGATTTCATTCCAACAATTTTGAACAATGAGGGGTATGTCAAATCTTGGCAAGAGTGGTATGAATCTTTTGATCTAATATTAGACCGTCCAAGATTTATAGCATTTTCAAGAGGTGAATCAAGTGATCGAGTTGTATATGATATGATTGATATGACATACAAAATTGAAGTAGATATGAACAAAATTACTAGAGAGGGTAAAGCCATCACAAATGAAAAATGGACTAAAAACATCAGTGAATTAGAGCCAGTTAGAAATACAGCGTGGCCTGTTATGGATACATAAATTTCCATCTAGAAGGTTATAGAAGATATCAAAGCAATCCCTTCAGTAGAAGATGATTAGCACAAAAGATGGTGGCCCTGGGGAATCAATTGGAGGACAAGTGTTGCAAAAGAATATCAAAGAGAAGCCATTCATCATAACAGATTACCTTACCTATGTGTTACATCTGTTATGGGTAATGTTGCAGTTAGAACTGGAAGACATGCTTAATGATCACTTGCCACTTGTCACATTTTGTAAGTGTTTCCCCTTTTTTTGGTAAAATATGTCACAAAAGGTTTCAACAAATTGTAATGATTAACTTAATTGTTTTTATCTTTTGTCTTTTGTAATGAGTCATGATGTAACTTTTGTAAGCTTGAAGCTTGTTGCAACTCAAGTCATATAAATATGAGTTCCCAAGGCTTAGAAATGGTCCGATCTATTGTTATTTTTCAGATTAAGTATAATTTGCTTTAAGAGCAGATATTGTCCCAAATCTATGTATTTCAATTTTCCATTATGTTTTCTAGTCAGTAGTTCTCTGTGATGTTATGGGCTTTGCACACATCTCTATTATCTATTTTTTTATTATCAAACAACTAAATCAAGAGAAAGATACAAAAACAACATTGTGTCAACAATATGAATAAAGTAACAACTAACAAAAATCTAGAACTCAAATCAAGAGAAAGGTACAAAAATAAATTTATGTCAACAATAGAGTAACAAAAATCTTGAACTCAATTTTTGTAAATTGTAATTGCAATGTGACCAAATAATGAATATGGAAGAACTGAAGTAGAGTATAATGTATAACTATAAATTCCTTAGAACTGAATTCTACATTACTAAATCACAATTCACTTCATTGACTCAGTCTCAAATGTGATGCTTCTAGATCTTGAAACTGAAGTCTAACTAGTTCTAATAGGTTCCTCTTCATTCTAAATCAAGTATTCAAAATCTGTAAAATCTTCATCTTCATTTTGACTTTGAGACCTAAATTCATCATTTATTTTGGTGTCAACAGTAGAAGTAGAACCATCATCTTTTAAAGTGTTGCAAAGGCCTCATCTTTCATGTGTGGAATTCCAAATGGCCAATGACCTATCATAAGGAAAATCTCTAACATTGTATTGAGTTATAAACAACCTCAAACAAGTTTCCAAATTTTTGTCTAGTTTGTTTCTTACATTTGATTTCAAAAACCTCAATGCACTGAAAAATCTTTCATCTTCCACTAACCCTAATATCATTGTTTGACATAAATCAGCAAGTTTGAAATATTCTAATATTGAAGTACTTAATACTTCACTCTAACTTATCCTTTTCCAAAGCCTTGTTATTGCACTAGGATCGAATGGATTCTCAAAGTTTTCCATCTGGTTTTTCATATACAATGCAAAAAGTTTACATTGATTTTTAAGATTATTTGAATCTAAGATTCCTTGTATTAGTTTTCCATTGCAATCTTTATGCTTTGAAAACTATGTTATCAATTCATCAAGTTTATTATGAAACAACTTTGCATCAGTTGGATTATGTCCAAAGTGTTTCCAAAATTGAGGAAACACACAACTCATGGCTTCAAGAATTTCTTCTTGAGGGAATCTTTCACAAATATCACTTGAAAGTTGGTAGGAAATAGACTTCACATTTTCACTAACAGATTTAACAATCTTCTAAAAATCATCCTCTCTAACTAGTAGTACTCTACCTCTCTTGGTTGTTTTAGATTGGTGCATTGGTATTTCAAATCCTTTCACAAACACACATAGCTCATTTTTCCCATTGAATTGTTAAAAATTATTACCATGATTCAAATCTGTAATTATCTCCCACCTTGAAAAAATTGGGCTATGACCTGAGAGATTTGAATACAAAGAATCTAGAGCCATGAATGTCATTTTACGTAAATCAGAATACTCATGAATATACATAGTTCTGCCTTGGGCTTTCTTAACAAGTTTGTTCATTAAATATAGCATGGGGAGAAGAATGGCTAAAGTTAATAGGTTCTTTATATCACTTAACTTATTTAACAAATAAGGAACTTTGTCCACTATAAGGCATTGCTCATATAGAACTCCAATCAAGGATTGATATTTTGCTAGAACTTGTTCTACTAGTCCATGCAAAGATATCCATCTGGTCTCAACATCCTTGAGAATCTTATTTCCTACTATTACTCCCTCAGAAAATATCTTAAATTCTGCAAAGCATTTAGGACTTTTGCAAAAGTGTGAGTAGAACTCACGAATTAGATCTTCAACTTTTGACACTATAGGAAAAGTACTTACAATCTTATATGCTAAATTCATCTGGTGGGCCATGTAGTGTATGCCAAGCATGTAAGGTGCAATACTAGTTTTTAATCTTGCACAAAGACCAATCTTTTTCCCTTGCATTACTATAGCTCCATCAGCTCCAACACACACTAACTTATTTGCAATTGTTATGTCATCCATACCAGCAATTTCATTCAAATCTTTCTTAACTTCTAAATATAAATTTTCTACAATTGAATTGGCCCTCATTTTATGAACACAAAGTAGATTAGCTTAATGGACATGATCTTTTATAGTATATACATGCACACAGATCCAAGCAGTGTTATCTACTATAGTGACTTCATCTAAGGATAATGAAAGAAACTTGGATTCTTTTACTCTCTCCTATACATTTTGCATTTCCACCTCAGCAAGATAGCTTGTCATTTCCCATCCAGCGTTTATTGACCAATGTGACATAGGATATTGAGGAACTCTCAAAAAAGATAATAAATTACCATATTCTAAAAAGTCTCTCATAGGCCACCCTCTAGATAGAATATGAAAAATAACACTCATCTGAATGGTCTTTACCAAGTTTGCATCATTGGCTACATGTTGAAGCACATCCTTGATTGGATTGCCACTATTGCCACTACCAATTACTGCTATTTTCTTGAAATTCTCTTCATATTCTATGGCATACTTAACATGAAGGCATTCTTCCTTTGATTTCCATCTCACTATTGCTACTTCCTTTCCATCTATGATTGTTTTTCATAAACCTTACCAATATGTTTTCTATAGTGTCGAGCTTTAACTGCAACTTTTTCTCTCTTTTAGTTTTCCAGGTACAAATCATACACCTGCATTCTATTGGTGGTTCATCATTGTTTGTGACCGGTTCAATAAACTAGTACTTTGCTACCCAATCAACCTAGAAAGTCCTTTTCATTTCCCACTCCCGCCCCATTTTTACATTCCTTTTTCTTTTCTTCCTACCAACATCAATATTATCTTTTGTTATAACATCTTATGTTGTTGTAATATTGTTATCCTTGTTTGATGCATTTTGGTTTAATTGAATAACAACCTACTCTTCTAGTCGTGGTGAGGTATTGTGATTTCCTTTTGCACTTGTACTTCCAAAAGTTGGTGGACCAGAAACATTGTCAATTCCAAAGAAAGCCTTTATGGTAGTATCTGTAAGTTTTTGGCATTTTGATGTAAGATTAATTCCTTCACTACCCTTGGGGGTCTTACCCTTGTCACTTCCCTGAGACTGAGCAATATTAGTTATAGACTAACCCTTCTTTGACATCTCAATCCACTAATAATTCATTTAAACTTTACTTCCCTGAGATTAAACATTATTACTTTCAGACTAGGAATTTAAACTTAAAGAAAAAAAGTTAAATTTCAAATCTAATTTTTGATAGTTGGTGAATCAACATTCCACAGCAAAGGAAATAGGATATTGACCTTAGGTGGTCATTATCCATGCATGTGAGCTTCAAAAACTATTAACATCCACTTTTTGAAAAATTTCTAATGAAAATTAGATAAGAAAGGAAACTGTAGATAAGCTTCTGATTAAATTAAACTACAGAAGCTCAAGATAGTATTTTATAGCACAGCTACACATACTAGTGTACCACCACTTGTGGAAGCTATCTCTGGAGTCTAACTCTTGCCCGCGATGTGTCCTATGCTACTAGAAATTTGATGGATTGCCAACGGTATTTAGTGAATGTCTCATTGCTTGGGAAAATTCAAATTTATATACAAATCAATATACTTACCAATTTACCATGCCAAATGAGCCGACTCCTCCATGACAAAATGAAAGTGTGTTGGAAAAATGAGCCGAGTCCTCCACTTCTCATAACATGAAATGATTTGACTCCTCCATGGTAAAATGAAACTGGGATGGAAAATTCTCCCATACTACATTAAACGAAAACTTGAAACCTGAAGAACATTCCACGATAAGCATTACCTAGTCGACTGCATGAAAGGTGAATACCACCAGGGAAAATCTCAAACGTAACATTTGCGTTGGTGATTACAATGCTAGGAAAATAGGTAAACCCAACAAAGCTTGGCAACTAGGAAACCATGGAAGGGCTCAGAAATTGCCAAAAATAACACTAGCAAAATGTCAAATTCACCAAAATATGAAAATTCACCACTATATTATACCCTGATGGGGTGAAGGAAATGAATATCTTATTCATGGTGGATGGAAATTATTATTTTATTCACAATGGGTGGAGATTAATATTTTATTGAAAGTCAAGTTCATATATTCATTTTATATTCAAAATGGATTCATCATATATTTTTTAATCAACGTGCTCATTTTAATATTCAAAATGCTCACTTTAATCTTTTAATATTCAAAGTGCTCATTTTGAAATTCAAAAATGTTCCTCCATTTTGAATTAAATAATAAAAATGGACCCATCCACTCACCTTTGCATGAATCTCCACCCTTTATCATGAGTCCCTTGAATTTGATCTCAACTGTCCATTTTCCTTTAAAATGGAGGCTCTTCCTCTCTTAAGGGCATATAATTTTGCTTATTGTTATGTTGCAAGATTGAAGTTCTTATGCTTGTGGAGAACTTCTATATTCTAGTCTTCATTCCTCGTGCTTCTTGCTTCTCATTCTAGCTTTTATTTATGCATATAGCTTAACACACCTAATCTAAAAAGGGGCTTTCCTATAATTTCTCATTCTTGCTTCCATCTTGGACATCATTTATTGTTTACTTGCATTGCATCTTTGAATCTTCCATTTCATGGTGTACCTTGTGATGTATTTGCAAGTTTTGGTCATTTGATAGCTATATTTGCATATCCCACATGTCATGGATAGGAAGCTATAGGCAGTAATCTATGTTTTCTAATTCATAGAGTACCTTGGATATAATGGTCTATAGAAGTGTGACCCATTTTTATGCATACACATATTTGTAGTCCCAGGTGAATTAGTTATAGAACAATATGTAGTAGTAGCCACTACAAGAGAGGAGGATGGAAAAATAGAAAAAAGTTCTAAAGTCAACAATAATATCATAGAGAAAATTAATGAGGAGTACTTCAACAATGAAAATTGATATACAACAAGAAAAACATGAATCCCCAAAAAATAAAAGAGTGAAAGAATTAGCTACAAGAACTGGCAAAAGGAAAAAGAAAATAATTGATTATGTGGGAAAACAAAAGAAGTCACAAGAAGAAAAAATAAAATAAGAGAAAGAGAAAAAAAAATGATAAACTAGAAGACACTAGTGAGAGTAGAAAGAAATGGAAGCAAACAATAGAGAATATAACCAACATGATTACCAGTGAAGGACATCGCACCAAGTTGGCCAAATTTATTAATCTCTAAGAAATTTAAGAAACAAATTAGTTATAGAATACTATAATCAAATATATGATATTATTCAATCAAAATTTTTCAAACATCCTTGGAAAGATACCAAATAACTTGTATGAAAGGCTAAAAAATAGAAATAGGAGAGTTAAGGAAGAAGACAAAGCACTAAGAGAAAGAATTGTTAGAAAACCTTTTTAAACTAAGAGTGAAGAGCATTTAGGGAGAATAATGAAGATCCTTGAACCTTTACTAAGAAACAAGACAAGAGACATTTTGATTATGTGAGGAAACAATGAACAAGTGAATAAGGAAATAAAAGAAGCAATAATAAAGGTAATGATAGTGTCAAGGACTTTGTGATTGTAAAAATGACTTTAGAAGACAAAAAAATGTTGTACGCAACTAAGGCCAGAGAAGAGGAAGAAAATCTAATGATAGGGGAAGTAGCAAACATCCAACCTCCTAATATAGAATAAACAAAGGTAGATACTATAATTACAAAAGTATAAGTTATCAGAGTTATAGAAATGATAGTTTTGGAAATACCACAAATGATAATTAATGACAACACCATAAACATATAAATTACACACATTACTATGGATAAGAAGAGGAACTATTTAAGAATCAAAATACTATTTATGAAAAATTGGCCCCTAAGAACATGGTTGATTATCCAAATTCTAATGATGAAAGGAAAGGAGAGGAAAATAAGGAATAAGAGGTAAAGAAGGATGAAGAAAAAATATCCAAAGACTTAGCCACTTTGGCTAAAACTCTTAAGAGTGAAGATCCTAATCTATAGAATAACATTAAAATAATAGTGCAAAAGACATCATCATTTGCATCACAACTTGAAAACATAGAGATAGAGAAAGAAGAGGAATAATAATAAAATATTAAAATAGTGAGAGAGAACAAAGGTAAAGAAAAGGAGGAAGAGAAACTAGTTACTGAAGAGCAAGCCAAAGTTGAAGAAGATAATTAGAATTTACAGTTTCAACTAGTCACTCCTACGAAGACATCAAGAAGAGAGACTCATAGAGCACAACAAACCCCAATGGAATCACTTGTAGAAAGTAGGATGGGAAGCTCTACAATTACATAGGTAATTAATATTGAACAAATTCGATTAGTTTCCACATATTATCTCAGTAAAATAATTGAGAAAAGAAAGGCCACCAATATTACACAAGAAACTCTTGAGAAGATGACAAAAATGATGCAAGGTTTAATTCCAACTGAAATAACTAAAATTGATCCTTAGAAGGAATCTAATAGAGTGTCAAAATATTTTTTAGTGTCATTTCAAGACATTAGTTGAGGTAGCCACAATTAAAGTCCAAGCTAAACATGATGCATATATTTTCAATAAGGTATGCAATAATGTCAAGTATGATTTAGCAAAATTAGATATTGGAATTAAAGAGTTGAAGAAATGTATTCATAAAAGAAATGAGCTGTATTAGAAATGTACCTTAGTATATGAATACATGCAAACCGTTTTCCTCATAGATAAAGAACAAGGAAGATGGATTTAATAGTATGGTCAACTAGGTAAAAAATAAAGATGCTCAAGTTAATTATATGGAGCAGAGAATAAGCAAGATCTATGATGAATGAAGAATATTGGAGGTCAATAAGCATTGGAACTATAGAGATTCTCTCTATTAATAGAGAATTTATCCTAAAAGAGAGATCCCCTATAGAAGTGACAATGATTATGTGAAGGCCAAGATATCTTATCAACAATTTATTTTATCTAGAATTCTAATTCATAGAACTAGCATCTTATGGTTTATGTGCACTAATTATAGTACTAATTTAGTAAAAGATGAATGGAATAAAGGTTTGATCAGTTTGAAGATCAATTTTTATGATTATACTCCATTGTTACCAAATTCATAAGCACAAAATAGTTGAGGTAAACTCAAATTTTGGAAAATACATAGTTTTAGACTCACCTTGGTTAGTGTTGTTAAAGGTGGACTATATTGTATGGAAAATTGTATGTGAGTATGTAGAGATATAATGTCGAGTATAGACTAAGGGGGTTTGGTATAATGTAAAACATGGTATATAATAGAAATGATCCACATTTTGAAAATTTTGTATTGACATGTGAAGAACTTCACAATTTTGTAATTTTGTAAGTTTTGAGACTTGACCAATATTCCCATATGTTTCCATCAATGCCAAAGGGAGAGATTGTTGGAAATTTAGATAAGAGGTGAATATGGAAATCCATTAAAATTTTTATTAAAGGAAAAATATCATCCATATTATGCAAGTACGTTATGAAGATAGAGTTTTGATTTGAAGACTTAGAAAATTGTTCAAGTGTTATGAAGACTAACTATCACCAGAGACACATTTTTGGTTTGTGAGCTCTATGACAATAAATTGGCATGTGCGCACTTGACGGAAGATAGAAAAATGTATGATGATCATATATGTTAGAGTGCATGAAATTATGATCTATATAGATAAATATATTAATGTAAATACTAGTTGCAGTAATCTACAAGAAGAACAAAGAAGAGGCAAGGAAATGGTAGTTTTTGTTAAGGATTTTTTTTTTTGCTTACCAAAAAAATTACTTAACTAATTAGGGATGATATCATAGATATTAAATCTAACGTAGAAAAATTGAATTTTGTGTTGTGGGATACATGTGAAAACATGAAGGGCTAAAGGGAAAAAAAAAAGGGTATAAAGGAAATATTTGCATATGTGATGTTGTGTGATGTCTCTGGACATTGAAATATACTTTTTATATGATTTAAAATTATGTTAGAAAAAAGGAAAAATAGTATGAGGGAAGTTGTGGGTAGGGAACTATAAAGAAAAATTTAGATAATGTAGATATGAAGATTGTTAAAATGTTTCTGTATCTATACCTTTTTTGTAAAGAATATATCATTGTAATTACATATTTTTGTAGTGGTCTCTTCTTTCTACTTTTGAATTTTTTATACCAGCTCCTAACAAAGTTGGGGCTTCTAACAAAGGCCTATTCCTCTAATAAGGATATAGACATTATATAGATATAATAGATTCTAACAGGGTCAATATCTCTTACAAGATACTTCTGATTAGTGGATGATTTTGTGCCTACCATCCCCACTGAGATTTTCCCTTGACCAAGGTTCCTCTAGTTAAAAAATAATGGTGTTATGACTTGCATTGTGTTATTTCTATGTTTACTTTTAGTTTAATCACATTTTTGGAAACCATAATAGGAATAAGTATTATGTTGACATTGATGCCAAACCTTATTTGTGAGACAATTGCTATCTAGGTAGAGTGCCATTTTATTCAATTGATGAAGAAGGTTTGAGAAGAAGAGATAACAGGATGACATAGTGGAAAGGTTGAGTTATGTGGAACTACAATGGGCACTTGATTAGTCATCTCATTGAAAAGATAATGTGTTTTTTAATCGTTACACTATCTAGAGAAGATATTTGAATTGAAACCTAGTAGAGATGATAAATGGAAGACCAAATGCATAGATTAAACCAATCAATAGGGAACAAGATTAAGGAACTTATAGTTGAGGCCAAGTTTTACTCGTGTCCACTAAGTACCAGAAAAGATATAGTATATTGAGTAAGATAGTTAGTATTGACTGAGTTATCTAGTGATGGTCGAGGCTAAGGAATACAATATTGACCAAGTGACATCATTTCACAAATTGTGAAGGATTTTAGATTCCCAAACAACATAGTTAAATTTTTAGATTGGTCAAAGTGTGTAAAGGATAAGTATTGATGAGCTAGAGCATTTAATTTATGATAAACTATGTTTGAGCATTCCTAGTTGTTGATTCATAGAGAATTTTTTAGAAGTATCTATAATGAGAAGGAGGAAATGAAATGATGGAAGGATTTAATGAATCTAACCTAATTGTAACATCAATAGAGATATTTAAATGAAAAAGGATTAAAGAGAGATTAAGGAGGCATAGGGATAACCTAGAGAAATTAGCAATTGTTGATTATGTTGATTAACAAACTTGAGTCGAAGGCTATGTAGAGCTCAAAAGAGATGAAGTGTGATTTCTTGAAGGGTTTCCAAGAAAACTATTAGAGTTATTAATTGAGGCTAATTAGTAAATCAACATATGAGTTACATTGTGATATATATTTGCAAATTTAGTGTTTTTATCATATCAACCTATTGTTACTTTCAAAACATTATATCACTTAAAATCCTTTAATCAAGGTTGACCTAGAAATCATTTGAAAATATTTTGGTCAAGGTAACGCTCTAATGGGATATCTTAAGACCTCTAGCAAGACCACTCCTAACATGGTAATGGGATATTTTGGTCAAGGTCACATCTAATAGTGTGTATTCCAACCTTCGATAGGGTTGGATCTTAATCGATCTCTCTTTAGAAGGGTGAAAAGTTGGTAGCATGTTACTATTTATTTTTTCTGAATTAGGTTTCCATGTTAAATGTTGGTGTCATACTTGTGTGAATGGTATTTAATGTGTTTTATTTATTATTTCTTTACATTATGCAAGTAGATAACTATTGAGATAGTAAACTACAATTTAATGTTACTGTTAAGCTAATGTAGAGATTGAGTGGACTCGCAAATAAATATGTGTTTTTAAAAGTGGTCAAAATTTTATTTGGAGCATTTGGACCTGAGGATAATTGAATCAACCCCCCTCCATTACTTATTCAAATTTTAGAGCTTGTAAAGATGGGTTGGGATCATGCTTTAGCCACGATAATAAAGATTTTCAAGCTATTTTTTGAAAAGTATGGTATTACCACAACTCCACTCCAATAACCATGAGTGACAAGAACAAGGGAGATACCAAGTAAGATATGGATTATATTCTAAGGAAAAGTACTTGTGTTTCAATTTTGAATTGCATAGATTTGTATTGTGACAACATTTTTTCGACTAATATCAAATAGGGAGACTGATGATCCCTAACTCATGTGGTCTATTATTGTCAAACACTTAATCATAAATTAGATAGAGTTAGTTAGTCATCATTGTCGGAAGATTGGTAAGATTTTTGTTAAAGGGGAGATATTTGGAAGCATGAATACTAATGATATGTTGCATTCATGTCTGAGTTTGTCATTGATGTCAACATAGCATGTTTCATGTCTTCTATGGTATCTAACAGAAGAATAGTAGAAATATCAAGTTGGTATAGATAGATAGTTGAGCATGATAACCACTAGAGGTTATGGGAGGTACTTTTAAGTATTAGGTATATGCAGATAAAATTGGAAGTAGAAAGGATAAGTCTAGAAGAAGTTATGTATGTTTTGGTGATGTATGTTCTAAGATAGAGTTTATAGAGGCATGTTCTGGTAAACTTGTTTACAGAACAATTGTTTTATGGATTCAATATAAAGGAAGGACATTTTCCTTTATCATTAGAATACATGAGAAGTGATTGTAAGAAACTCAAAGAGTAGAATACAAAGATAAGTAGAACAGAGTAGATGTGAATGAAACTTCATTGGTGAGGTTTTATTGTGTGATCCAAGGTTTGATATTTGGATCTAAGGTTCATGACCTATTCTACAAGGTTTGATAGTGATTGGTCTAATTGATAGGATAGAGAAAAGAGGATAAAGTATAGTACACATAATTATTCTACAAGGAATAGTTGAAAGATCATTTAGATAGTGAGTTTTGTGTTCTTTCTCTAGAAGCTCTTTGGATAGTGGGTCCTTATGTCTTCTACAACTCCTAAAAGTGTTGGCACAACTCCTAATAGGGTTGGAATCTCCTAATAGAGATTCAATGTCCCCTAACAGCGATTCTATGTACTAAATGTTGTAATAGACTCTTAGTAGGGTCTATCCTCTAACAAGGTTATTTATATTAGTACATCATCTTGTGGTCATCATTCCCATCAAATTTTTCCCTCTGATCAAGGGTTTCCCTAGTTAACATATTTGGTGTAATTGTCTATGTGTATCTTGTTATGGTTGTTGTTTACATTGGTTGAGTGGATAAGTTTGTTTGAAGAAGATAATGGTTTATTCACACCCCGACCCCTACCCCCTCTCCCCCTTCCCCCTCTTAGTTATCTTAGTGTACTATTGTTTCTAATAATTGGTATCAAAGCATTAGGTTCTTGAAGAAAATTTTTAACAACTTTTGGAGATCCATGGTAAGCATGTTCAAGAAAGATAGTTTGAAGTTTGATGGAAAAAATTATGATAGGTGGAAGGAAGAGATGAAGACACATTTGTTGTTTATGGGTCCAAGATGTTGGATCTTTGCAAAATTAGTGAAGGTAATCATTGAAGAGAAAGACTTGGAATCTTGTATTGAGGTAGAAAGAGATATTTTCATGTGTGACATGAGAGCTAGGGAAGCACTATTGACAAAACTTCTTGAAATTGAGTATAATCAAGTAAAATCACTTGCTACTTCACATTTGATTTGGAAAGCTTTGGAATATAGTTTTGAAGGTGATGCACACTCAAAGAAGTTGAGATTACAAAATTGGATTTGTGCATTCCAAGATGCTAAAATTGTGGAAGATGAATCTATAAGGACATATATAGGTCAGATATTATAAATTACTACAGGAATTAAAGCTCAAGGAGGAACCAAAGAAGATGATGAGGTTATATAGAAGACGTTGAAGACTCTAACTCCAACATTCAATTCAACAATTCAGATAATATAGTTGTTAATATCATGTACAAAATATTTCACAAAGGAGACATTACTTAGAAGACTTGAAGTAGTTGAGAATTAACTTCAATAGTCTAGAGAATTAACTAGAATAGAGATAGCTTTTAGTGCCTTGAATATTCGACCTATTCTATCAAAGAGTACACGTTTTAGAGGAGATTTTTCTAGTAGCAACAGATTTGAGGAAGATAGAAATATTGAAGAAGGAGTAGCCCTTTTGGAAAGAAGAGAAAAAGGAGGTAAGAAAATTTTCAAATGTTGCACTTGTGATGAATATGGTTATTATGCATCTAAAAGTCCAAAGAGAGAGAAAAAATTATAAGTGAAATCATAAACCTAGAAAAGATAGAGATTTTTTGTATGCTAATGAGGATAATGATTTTGATAAACAAGCATTAACTACTAGTGATGATGAAATTAGATATTTGTGGAAATTAAGGAAGAAAGTCCAAAGAAGGTAGCTTCGGTATCACACGTTGAGAAGAAATCTAATTGGATAATTCATAGAAGTTGTTCACATCATATGACTAGTGATATGAACAAATTTGTTGACTTCAAAAGTTAGCATGGAGGAATTGTTAGAGTTGGAAACAATGTAGCATGTCAGGTTAAAAGTATTGGATCTATAACTCTTGATGGTAAAACTAATACTAAGGATGTATATTTTTTTGATGGTTTGAAGCACAATATTTTGAGTGTTGGACAACTAGTAGACAAAGTTTATCAGTTGTAATTCACCAAAAAGACATGCATGATCAAAGACAAAGATGCAAACATAATTAGAATAGGAACTAGATCTAGATGTAATGTATTTTAGTTGAATCCTACTAAAATCACATGTTTGGTTGCAAAGGTAGATGATAGGTGCTTATGGCATAATATATTTTGTCATATAAAATTTGATAGTATTGTGAAGACCAATAAGAGTGTTTGTAGTCAAAGATTTGCTAAAGATTATAAAGCCTACTAAAACTATTTGCAAGGAGTGTGTTTTGGCAAAGCATAACAAAACTTTTTTTCCTAGCAAGAAGTTTACCACGTGAAGCTGGAGATTCTACACATAGATCTTAGCGATCCTACAAAGACTAAAGGATTCTATGGTGAAAGGTATTTTATGATTCTAGTTGATGATTTTTCTAGAATGATGTAGGTTGCATTTCTTAAAGATAAATATGAGGCATTTGACAAGTTAAAGGTATTTAAGAATAAAGTTGACAATGAATCTGGTGTAAATATTAAATTTTTAATATTAGATAAAGGAGGTGAATTTACTTCAAATGAGTTTAACATGTTGTGTGAGGAAAATGGAATAAAAAGATATCTATCAGCTCCAAGAACCCCTAAACAAAATGCAGTTGTAGAGAGAAGGAATACGTCTACTATAGAAGCTACAAGAGCTATGTCAGTAGAAAATGAAGCTATGAATACAATAGTCTACACTATGAATAGAGTACAAGTAAGGAAAGACACAAACAATACAACTTATGAACTATTGTTTGGTCACTCACCTATAGTTAAGCATTTCAAAATATTTGGAAGTAAATGTTACATTAAGAGAGATGATGACATTGGTAAGTTTGATGCTAGAAGGTATGAAGGTATGTTTCTTAGTTATTAATTGAAAATAAAGACTGATAGATGCTATAATTAGATAACTAAGTCTATTATGGAAAGTAAAAATGTGAGAATTGATGAGAAATTCATAGTCCAAGAGAGAATAGTTGCTTACAAAATTCTATCGATGATGTTGTTACTAAGCCAAGGAATGATGAAGTATTTCTTGAGACTAACAATGATTTGTAGAATGAAGGAGAGCAAAGGTAGCAACAAAGCTCAAAACCTTTAGTTGATCCTAGAGTTGAGTTAACAACTTCTACATTAGGAAATAACATGATAAAGAATCACCCATCAAAGTAGATCATCAGAAGTAAAGACAAAGGTGTGATGATAAGAAGAAAAGTGAATGAAGAACTATGATTGATATCTCAAGTTGAACAGAAGAATGCAAATGAAGAATGTAGAGATGATTACTTGAAACAACATATGAAAGATGAATTAGATCAAATAAAAAATAATGAGACATGGAAATTGGTCCCAATAAAAATAGACAAGAATGTGATAGGAACTAAATGGGTATTCAGGAACAAGATGAATGAGCAAGGAGAAGTTGTAGGGAAAAAAGCAAGATTTGTATGTAAATGATACTCATAGCAAGAAGTAATAGATTATGAGGAGACCTATGCTCTAGTGGCTAGAATAGAAGTAGTAAGATTGTTCTTATCCTATGTAGCATAAAAGAAATTCAAAGTATATCAGATGGATGTCAAGTCAACATTTCTAAATGGAGAACTTGAAGAAGAGGTATACATTGAGAAGCCTAAAGGATTTCCTTTGATAGATGACAAGGAAATAGTATGCAGATTGAGGAAAGCATTGCATGGTTTAAAGAAAGCACTGAGAACCTAGTATGAGAGGTTGGACAAGAATTTGACAAAGCCTAGATATATAAAACGTATGGCAGATAATAGTATGTATTCGAAGAAAACTCATGGTGGATTGATGATTTTTGTAATATTTGTTGATGACATTATATTTTGAGGAAATGATGAAAGTAAAAAGTTTGTAGAAGAGATGAAGAATGAATTAGAAATGAGTATGATAGGAGAGATAAAATACTTCCTAGGATTGTAGATTGTACAAAATAAAGAATGAATCTTTATTTTTCAAACTAAGTACTTGAAGGGTTTACTAAAAGGTTTGGTTTGGAAGCATATAAAGTCATTACAACACCTATTGTAACTAGACACAAGTTAGCTACAAAGGATGAGACATCCAATGTTGAGAAAAAGAAGTACAAATCTATGATTGGAGGATTGCAATATCTTACTCACACAAGGCAAGATATAGAAAATACATTTGGAATTGTTGTGAGATTCCAAGATGGTCCTAGAAAAGCACATCATGCAGTAGTAGAAAAGATATTTAGATATCTAAAAGGATCAATAGAATTTGGATTGTGGTATGATAGATCTAATGATTTTACTCTAAGTGCTTATACTGATGTAGATTGGGTAGGTAGTATGGATGATAGAAAGAGTGCAAGTGAGGAGCATTATTTCTTGGAGGATGATTGATTTCTTGGTTAAGCAAGAAGAAAGATTGTACATCTCAAAGTATAGTAGAAGTAGAGTATGTTGTAGCAGAAAATAATTGCCATCAAGTTATTTAGATGAAGTAGATGTTGAAGGATATAACGATAGAAATCAGTGAACCTTGTTGTTATACATTGTGACAATACAAGCATGATAAATATGTCTAAGAATCCAATGTTGCATTGGAGGACTAAGAATATTTCTATTAAGTATCATGTATGTTGAGAGAAAAACTTACTAAAAACCAAATTAGATTGGGGAATGTGAGCACTAAAGAGTAGATCATAGATATATTCACCAAGCCTCTTCCGAAAGAGACTTCTGAGTATTTGCAAGGTATGCTTGGGGTTGTACCCCTCCCTACTTTAGAGTAGAAGATGCAAGAGTGCATTAGTCCAAGGTAGTAGAGTACCATTTTTTTTATGGACTAGATGTTGATGCTTCCTGTATTGGGGAGCATCTATGATGGATAGAGTCATCTAGGACTCCTGCTGATATTGTTGTGAATAGTGTCTTTTGACACATGAGCTAAGTAAGTATTAGTTGTTGTAGAGTTTGATGCAGAGATTTTGGTTGTAGAAAACTTTTGACATTGATGTCAATGGGGAAGAGATAGGCATTAAAAAAATTACACTAATAGGAAAAAGTATTGCACGAGTAAATTATTTTTTTATTGAGCATTTAGGTATTTCAATGTAGGAGATTTGATTGATCAAGACGATTTGAAAAGATGAACAATTAACATTGGTATTCTTGGAACTAGATATTTTTCATCTATGTTACCATCAATGCCAAAGGGGGATATTGTTGGAAGATTGACCAAAGATTTTTGTTAAAGGGGATTTCTTGGAAGCATTAATATTGATGATATGTTACAGTCATGATTGAATTTATCATTGATATTAACATAACATGATTGATGTCCTCTATGGTATCTAACAAAAGAACAATGGAAAGATCAAGTTAGTGTGGATGAATAGTTGAGCATGATAACCACCTGAGGTTATGGAACATACTTTTGTGTATTAGGTATATGTAGTTAACATTAGAACTAGAAAGGATAAGTCTAGAAGAAGTTATATATTTTTTGGTGATGTTTGTTCTAAGATAGAGTTTATAGAGGCATGTTCTAGTAAACTTATTATATCTCTTAGCAAAGTTGATATCTTGATGATCAAGGTGGAAGACATGAAGTAGACCTATTGAGGATGACATGGTTAAGCTCACTCATCATAATATCACATGTATCCAAAGTTATTCAAGTTGTAAAAAGAAGATTAAAGTTATCGCTAAGTGTAACATGTTCTTAATGTGGTCCTATAATAAAGAATTGAAAAGGACTAATAGCCAACTCATGGAATTTTTTTATGGACTCAATATATAGGAAGGACATTTTCCTTTATCTAGTATCAAATGAATGTATTATGAATTGATGATAGGGAGCACAAAGTGTGGAATGAAAAGTTGAGCAAAGTAGTGTAGAAGTGAAGGAAACTTTATTGCCAAGTTTTAGCTGAGTGATTTGAGTTTTGGTATTTGGATTCAAAGCTTGTGACCTAGTCTACAAGGTATGAAAATGATTGGTCTAATTGATTAGGATAGAGGAAAGAATATAGGAAGGATAACATAATATTAAATTTCATGTTTGAGCAGTAAGCTCTTCTTGTAATTTAAAGTGCATGTTTGAGTAATGGGCTCTTCTTACATACATTGTACCACAACTCCTAACAGGGTTGGAATCTCCTAACAGGGATTCAAAGTCTCCTAATAGGGACTCATTGTACTAAATGTTATAATATACTCCTAATAGGGTCTATCCTCTAACAAGAAATATTTATATTAGTACATCATCTTGTGGGCATCATTTCGACCAAGGTTTTTCCTCTGATCAAGGGTTTCCCTAGTTAACATATTTGGTGTAATTGTCTATGTGCATATTCTTATAGTTTCAATTTACATTGGTTGAATGGTTAAGTTTGTTTAATGAAGATAATTTTCCTAAGTATTGGATAACTGATTCACCCACCCCCCCAACCTAGTTATCTTGGTGGACTATTGTCTCTAACAATCATTGCCATTGAGTCATCCTATATAGACCAAGTGAAGGAATGAAGACTTTTCAATATTATATGTCAAGTGTCGAGTAGTTACTACAAAGCATGATAATGATTGGTGAGAAAATCAAGGATCACAATGGATGTTGATTTAATTAGAGTTCTATTACACATGAGTTCTATATAGATTGATTAATCCATCTCATGTCAAGCCAGTGAAGGCTAAGAGACAACATGAAGATACAGGTTATGTCACACATTAGAATGTTCAAGTGTCAAGAAAAGTAATTTTGATATATTTGTTTGGATTGGAACAAGCATTGAGGTAAACCATTATTTCTAACTTAAATACATGTTTTAATGATTGAGAAGTAAATCATGAAGGTAATTAGGTATTTGGCTACGGATCAATAATCCCTATACAAGGTGATTAGCCAATTTGAAAAAAGGAAGGAGTAAGCAGGGAAAGAGGATCTAGATCATTCATTTTTATCTAGAAACTTCTATAATTGGTTATAAGAAGAGGATGCAAAATCTAATTTCATATGCATGTGAGAGACATTGCAAGTTTGGATTCTAGATATATAGTTTGAAGGTAAACTAGATAGAGTCATTAAGAAGAGTAGTGAAGTGCATAATACAAGTATATCAGATTAGAGATTAGACTAGAGATTTTAAAGAGGAGATCCATTATTAGCATTTGATGTGCAAACTAAAGGATCAAGTATTGATACATTTTAGCAAGTGTAATTAGGGTAAATCTCTTAACAAAGTTCTTACTTAGATGTAAGTTTTAAATCCTGTAATCAAGGTAGATTGTATAACTCTTATGAGAGTTTATGAGGATAGACCCCTCATTGGGTAGATCATCAGAAGTGATCAAAATTTATAGCCCTGACAAACAAACTTTATTGTTTTAGTAGTGAATATTTTCTTGGTGTCATCCCCACCCAAGTTTTATATCACCTTGGACAGATTTTATGTAACCAGAATATTTGTGTTATGTGTTGATCATTTTCTAGATGTGATTAGTTGTTATAGATCTAATACATCACAAAAATAAATATTTGTGTCATTTATAATACTATTGAGATAAGGATAGAGGTGAAGGGTAAAAGCACAAACTTGTGTCACTCTTTTGTAAAGGAAAAGGCTAACAAACGTATAACTATTCATCTTCAATGACATAAAATTGGTATTATTATCTTGAAATTGGAAATGAAGTAAACTAATGAAATGTGTAGAAATGGATGAATTTTATGATTGTAATTTTTAATAATTATTTGAAATAAGAATTGAAATACTTTCCTAATTTTTATAAAAAATTGTTTAGGGTTTGAAAAATGCTAAAAATTAGTGGTCTAGTTACCACCACAAAACAATATGCAAATAAACTTATTTGCCTTTGATTTAAGACTATGTTATAGATAACATATATATCTAGAACAATAAAAAAAATACCTTTAGAACTATGTTTTCTCTTTTATAACAATTAAAATTTTAACTCACCTAAAACTAATAGTTTTCATCTCTCACCACATTTTTCAAAACAAATCTATTCTAACCAGGAGAAAAATTATACATTCTAGAAGAGACTCTCTCCTCTAGAATGTCATATAATATTTAGATTTTTTTGATATCATTTGATATTTTTTTCCTTCTTAAAATCGATGTTGTTTCAAGTGTTAGAACATGTGGTTGCGAAATTTTTTAATTTCAATATACTATATCTAACTAAAACACTATAAACTCTACATGAGAATATTCTTGACTCTAAGCTCTATGAAATAGTGTTTATCAATTACAAAAAAAAAATCATACAAAATAGTATGAGTTGTTGAAATGTCACTTTTTTGAACTAATTTTATTTCTTTAGTAATTGGATACAAAGTACTATAAAACATGCATTTAATAGACATTTCTAATTGGAAAAGTGTGAGACTACATATAACTTAGCTAGAATGATTTTATCTAGATCATATGTTTTTAAAAAAATGAATTTTAGATAGAAATACTCAAATTTAGTCAGTCTAATAAGTCAGCTTAAAAGGTGACACAACTTTATACTTTTACCCTGAAGTTATCACATATTATATTTGTTTGAAAGGGTAAATTTTTTATAGATTCCAATTCATGTTTTAAGGTTGCAAAAGATATCCATAGTTGGGAAATAGTTTTTGGAATACTAATTCACCCTCTTCATGCCCCCCTTCCTCCCACCCCACCCTCCACCCCCCCCCACCCCCCCCCCCCCCCCCCCCCCCCCCCTTAATTTCTATCAGGGTATTTATAGTTATAATGTGTTATGTTAGAATGAATCAAATTTTTGTCTTAACTAGATCAATTTAAATACTAGTGTATATATATAGGGATAATGATATCTGTGGCTACTCCTTAATGTGCTCCTATGAAGGAGATTGAAGATAGTTATAAAATCTATGCATGTTAGGTTAAATAATTGAGTTTTTTAATTCACAATTCAATTAAGGAAAAGTAGAAGTAGGAATCATGTTTCTCCCATAATGAATCTATTATTTTTTCTAAAAAATAATAAATTTGAATGAACTCTTTGTATTGAAGTTACAAAGTTATATTAGAATTAGGCACATTTATTAAAAAAATTGTGACACAAATTATAGGGACATGTACATAGTAATTTAGCTAGTTAATAAGTGAAGCTTAAGATAAAACTCTGAATTGAAGAATAAGGGATAAATTTCTTAAATTCTCTTTAGGAGTGTGGATATTATTTTGATAAAAGACTAAAAACCACTATTATACTAGAATAATGAACTACGCCAAGATATTTTACTCCTCAAAAAGGTATGCAATAAAGATTATATGTAAGTTTAATGTTGGCTATTATTCTATTATATATCATAGATCTTTGAGCATAAGACATAAATTTGTCTCATAAAAGAGATCTATATCAAGTGTCTTCTAAAATATTATTCATAAATATTTGTGCTGATGTAAACGGTAAGTTTTGAATATATAATAATGTTTTACTTTTAATTGATTACAAAACTAAACACTTGTAAAAGAAGTAACCTTCCATATGAGCTTTTATTATCCTTATAAAGAGCATGAAACTTGGGACACCAATTTGTAATTGCATGCCATGTCAAGGAATCTTAGAATATATTAAATTTAAATATTAGAAGAATTCTTAAATTAGGAAATGATTTTTTTTAAATATATAAGTATTACACCAAATGGAAATGAACATTTAAAAGATATCAATTTGTGTAAAATGAAAAAACAATAGTGAATTTTGGAGACATACTCTAATTTTAGGTCCATTATTATTTAGATTGTTGCACATAGTATGATAGTAGATAATCTTACAATATAGTAGCATTTATCATTTTCTTTTTATGCTTGAATGAAGATTATCTAGACTAAATTTGAATAAGATAGTATGTCAAAGAAACGTTGGATAAACTAATTTTTAGTGAAAATGTTAAAACACAAAAATAAATTGGCACTTTGTTGGCTAATTGTTTACTACCTATAAGTGACATTAGTTTAATAATTTTTGACTTCCAAGAGTAAGAAAAATCTTAGTGAGGCAGGTCTAATACTCCACGAGACCCAAAATTTCCTTAATATGTATTTTACAAGTTAGGGAATGTTGTAGGGACTTGTATTATTGGGTTTTATAAGAGTAATATTCTTATATGTCTATGATATTTTAGGATATGTCTGTTATATGGTAACCTAATAGATCTAAATAATTTCTAAATTTGAAGTACTCAATATAAATTATTATCGTTACCATAGATAAATTATCTATATTGACTAAAGGGATAACTAGGATACTTCAATGTTTATGTTCTAATTGATACATAAATGCTATATACTATTCTTTGTGTCTCTTTATCAGTTAGGTTATTTATATGTTATCATCCTAATTTACCATTTTATTACTATGATTAACATATGAATATATGTATGATTATTATCCTCTATTTATTTATTGATTTTGTTGACGGGGAATCTTAAAGCACATGATGGATTTGATCGACCCCTTACATTTAATTTTATTAAGAATTCCTTGTATATTCAATACTTACATGTGTATTTCAATCTATGATATATTTGTATAGATAGGGAGGAAGTCTTGGTCACTAAACTATAATTTCTATATAATGTCTTGATCCCTACCATTCATTTTACTATCTTCCATGTATGTATGTATGTATGTATGTATGTATGTATGCCA